>VZRL01004713.1:4460010-4489786 GCA_013397895.1 Origma solitaria
AAAGAGCCTACGTAATGCGCACACTAAAAATAGCCAATTAGTATTTGGCCTCCTGTGTAACAACATTAGCTGTGTTGATGTAACTACCTTTTGTTTCCATGTGAAATTACGCTTAATGTAATTTTACTGGATTATGAAAGACATTCAATTCTGCTGCAATGCTCTGCCTAATGCCAGTCTCAAACTTTCGTAAAAGTGGAAAGAAATGGCAGAAAGAGCAAAGGTGCTACCACTAAGTTGAAAATAGTCAAATACAGAAGTGGAGAAATGGAGCAGCCCCCAAGGAGACTTTCAGGGCTTTGTGTGACCTCAGGGTTACTATAGATAAAGGTGGCCCACATCTGTTGGACTTCCTTGACCATGGCGCCCCTCCAAAACTATCCTACAGATGCCTGACACACATGCTAGAGATGGATGGCTCTGGAAAACTCCAGATGAAATACGGAGGCACCGCAGAGTACTACTGCAAAGTCATATGGACAAGAAAATGCTCAGAAAGGCATTGGATGTCTAAGGCTCACATTCCTGCGTGACACAGTACCTGTCAGATATGGTGGCACAATCCCAAGCAACAGGGCCAAGGGAGTGCCAAACTATTCCAGAGTAAAAAGCTCAATGACAGATATAACCTACTTTAAAAATCAACACGAGTCTCCACAAGTTCTCAGGAAAGGGACCAATATTAGAAAGAAATGAAAAGTATTCGAACAGCACCAGCACTTGTTCAGACACCAGACACTATGAAGCAGGTGGTGCTGATTAAACCCATTTCAAAAATGAAGAGTCATGAGCAAGAAATCAAGCAGGCAAATGACTGCTACAGATTTGTGAAAACTTGAGAAGTGTAGGTGTACACAATATGCATCTCCAGCATAGGCTGAGCAAAAAATGGACCTGCACAGTGCTGAAAGACATATGCAAGCTCAATATCCCACTTACCTGATAGGATTTTATGAAAAAACACAGCAAGCGGTCAGACACCTAAACAGAAACAATCTCTGAAAATGACAGATCATTTGAAAAACTGATCATAGCAGTAGATGACAATCTGGCCCACTTGTGCTAAGAATACAAGAAAGAAGAATAGGGAAGAGCTGATTTTAGTGGAAAGGTCTTTGAGCAGCTTCTAAAAAATCTGTGCAAGTTTCTGAACTAAATTCTTTAACCAAAATATTATCCATGTTGCAAAAAGGAGAAAACTGATTTAAGGGATGGACTGTTTCCTTAAAAGACAGAGGAACAGTGCAGTAGCTGTACCCTCAACTAATTAAGGCCAAATACAGTGGGACCAATAGACCAAGTCTTTCATTCATTTTACCAAGCTTAAAACATGTCCATTTCACAAAGGATCACAAGATGGATTATTCCATGTCCTGAGTGGTAAGAGGCTCCTACCTATGAAAAAGTGAAGTCAAGAGTCTTACAATAAACTCTGTGAATCCATGTTTTTAAATCAAAAGAAGTTGCTGAGAAAGAACAGGTTATCTCACTCTGGAGACTGATGCACAGAACTGCCAGTCCAATGGCCAAGAGCTCTGAAGTAAAGACACACACAAATCACAGTGACAATCTGCTGTTACACAGCTACTCCTGACCTGACGGGCACATGAAACAGGTGCCTGGGGAGCAACATTGCTCCAAGCACAGGTCTGCAAATGGCTTATGCTTACATAAACTACAGTGGGGGGGTGACCCTGGTCAGAAGCTCAACACCCACACCACTGCTCACTCCCCCCATCAGTTGCACACAGGAAAGAAAAGGAAGAACAAAGCAAGGAAACCTGTGGATTAAATATATACAGCTTAACAGGTGAAGGAAAGACAGGACACACCACCCCCAAACAAGCAAGTGGCTCAAAGGAAATCACTCACTACTTACCACAAGTGTGGATACCCTTCAAGCAATGACCACCATGGAAGACACTCACATACCCCCACACCCTCCTTCTTCAGCCTCCAGTTTTTACTGCCAAGTAAGCAGTCATAGCTGTATCCTATCTCAACCTCTTTCCCACCTACTTTCCTTCTCAGTTTGAGGGGCAAGGGAGAAACAAGTACCTTTGTGCTGTGCAAGCACTGTTAAGCAAAAGCAAATTAGTGCATTATCAACATTGTTTTAGCCATGTATCCAAGACACAGTACCACACAGCATGGTGAAGAAAATTAACTACATCCCAGACACAGTACAACTATTTTGCAAGAAAGTTGACTGTTATGACAGGCAACCAGAAAAAGAGAGTTATCTGGGTAACATGGACAGCTTCATGTTAGACAGGTCTTAACACGACAGAGAATGTTGCAACCTGCCTGAAACCACCACAGATGGAGTTTATGTTCATTCAAAAGATACTATGGAGAAATACATCAGATATAACTTCATACATGAAAATTCTCAGTCTTGCTCTTTGTCACCAAAGCATTGCTTGCTTCTCAAATGAAATGTTTCTAGTGGTTGTCTGGAGTCAGCTGGTAGTATGACTTAAGAGCTGCAGTTAGGAAAGAAAAATCAGAAAGGAAAGTGATCAATAAGGCAGCAAAAACCCAGAGCCACAATCAAGGCTGCTTCACTTCTCTGAACATGTTTTCCAGATGAAAGGTTGTCACTGCTTGTAAGACCATGTTTTTCAGGCTAGAAGGAAGTGATTGGGCAGTGGAATAGTGGTTGAATAGAAAAGTTAAAAGCATTTTACAGTGAAGCATGAGACAAAACAAGAATATACTGTGTGTGGTGCATACAGTCATTATACTGCACTGGCAGAGGAAGAAAGGAATAATATGCATTTATAGTAATTTAAATTAATACCCACATTTTTGCAGTGTAGTTGAAAGCTACTGTTCAGAAACTTAATGTCAGGTAATGAGTAACTTAATGAACTTATTACTGGTCAAGCTGAACTGAAGGCAGAGCTTAAGTTCATTAATAGCTTAATCATCTAATGATTTTAAGGTATCCAGAGGTAATTAAGGCCTAGGTATTCTTCCTGGCCAAATTCTTTGCTGCCTTAGTGCATATACAGTCTCAGATGTTTCAGATGTGTTTCACTTGTTGCTGTGTTCCAGCTGTTCACACAAATGAAAAATATGGCATCGGTGAGATTGAGAGTGACCTGGCAGGAAAATAAAAATCACTTTTGAGAAACTAAGGACTGAGAAATATATAGAGAGAATGCCACACATGGCAAAATAATGTCTTTGTCTCTCCCTCTCTTCTTATGGGAAATGTCTCTTCAGAAGAAAAACCAATAAACACACACACACACACACATATACACACACACCCCCATTAAAGAAGCCTTGATGCTATTTGCTTACCTGCAAAACACTAATAGCATGCTTTCCCAGGTGGTGCACAAAACTCCGCAGAGCCAACTTGCCTCTCTGAAATTTTACAACTAGATCACAGCACTACTGTTTTCCGCTATTGACTTACACGTCAAGTTGACTTACACATCTAGTGCATCCCTGAAGAGGCTGTTTAATACTACTGTTAAGAATTACTGTATTTCAAAATGTAGGGAAAGGAAAATTGCATCTGAACATAAATAATAATTATTTGCAAAATATTACACAGCAAATATGTAAAGCAGCCATGTTGAATGCTTATTTTTGCCTGATCAAAAGTTTTTACTGGAGCTGGGAAAAGTAAAGAATTTTCCCACATGTAAAGTAAGTACCACAAAGAATCCACAAGCCAGAAAATTCATTGGAAAGTAAAAAAAGTTGAAGTATTGGAGGATTCTGCCCTGATGGTATGCAAAAACTATGACTACTAAATTTAACAGCACACTAAACAGCAAAAGTAGAATCCAGCAGTGCTCTCCACATTACATTTGTTTAGTGTTGTAATATTTTCGACTTCAGTAGGAACAGACCCAAATACCTCATGTAAGTGGTTGAAGAATCTGTAAGTCAGTCATCTGAATAGCAAGACCATGGTTGGAAGCACCTCCACATTGTACCTGGCTGCTGCACACATTGCTTTACAGCAGAGAGAAGCCTGTCTCAAAAAGCATCTTCTTGAATAAAGAGCTGGAAAGATCCAATGCTCAGATTTTATTTTTAAATCAATTAAAATCTTCTGTATGATACATACAATACTTTCTATCTTGATAAGTCTTTTGAGGGGGCAAGAGAGAGGAAAACGTAACTATTTTCATTACTTACAAGAATTATATGTAATGTTTCTGTAGCCAGCAAAATAAAGGTCCCTGTGTATATAAATTTCCTTAAGACAGTATCAACCTTTGAATGTGCTATAAATAATTTGACCACTAATTGTAGACAAAGCCACAGCATGTCCAAATAGTTTACAGGAACTATTAAAAACCACAAATTAGATTAATCTGAGCTACAAATTTCTTTCCACAGATATAAATATTTAAATACTTTCTTTGCTATGTCTTTACAATTAAATTAATTACATTTGGATTATATTCTGTTCTCCTAATATCTGAAGGGAATTGTTGACACTACTTTTACATTCTGACTCTGTCTTTCTCTTAAAACAAGGTAGTTCAGTACTTCATGAAAAACAATGTCTCAGAAAAGAAAGTTATACTTAGACATACTCCCCTTGGAAATCTCTTCTAACCACTTTTCAGTTAGTGGTTTTCAAAACTTTATTGAGCCCTCTGAGCACAGGAGAATCTCCAGCTAACGCAGTCCTCATTTAAGAAGAAAATTTGATATATTTCTGGGGGAAAAAACCAAAACCAGACTCTCCGCAACCCAAGGACCGACAAATTGAAACTGTAAGATATATTATGCAAATGCAAAACCTACTTTGTTTTCCTGAAGAGTTTTTCTGGCTAAATGATGGGTGTACCTTAATTACAATTATCAGATGGCTTCAAGAATGTACTTTTGTAATACACAGGTCTCGTGACTATCCTTGTCTTGCACTGGATTCTAAGAAGCAAGGAACAACCCTTTTCAAGGCACGTAAATACTTACTAATATTCAGGGAAAAAAATTCATAGAGTTATAAAAAAATCACACATCTCTTCTGATGCTTGGAATCCCAAGATGATGCAGCACTGGATGGATCTCTGGTGAGGGCATGGTGCAATGCACTTGTCTTCATCATGGAGAAGTTCAACAAGTCCATGTTCACTTGCACAGGGTGGGGCATACAATACAGATTCATCTATCACTGAAGCAACCAAGTCTGGAATATGGACTTACCTTAGAAGACAACCTTGGTGGGAAACCCTGTTATTCTTTTCTCATTAATAAACCAACAGTTACTGCAAACAGGTACATGTAATAGTTGCACATTGATTAAATACACAGCTCAAGTAGCTAGCAGTCACCTCTACTCATGACAGGGAGGCATACACCTGGATTTGCTATCATGCACAATACTAACCCTTCTACAATAGTCTTCTGGGACAGTCACCTTAATCCCTATTTCAGTTTGTTTCACAGAGTGAAACCTGCTTTAAACCCATATGTGTATTTCAGGAGTGCAACTAATACTCAAAATACTATTAGGTGCTCAATCAATGGAAATAGAAAAGAGCCAGTTAAAAACTTCTATTTAAATCTCCCAAGTGCATACAGCATGGACTCTCAGCCTTAGCAACAAATATGTTTGCTTTAAAGATCTGCTTATATTTCTCTGTACTATTTGTGATTGTAGACATAGTCTGTGCAAGTGCCAGCACCAGATAAAAAGTGAGGGCAGTGTGCCTCATCTTACAGACACTTGCAATAACAATAGACAAGCCCAAAAGTGAAATATAGTGGCTAGGACATTAATCTAGGAGTTGGAGAACTAATTTAAATCCAAAAGCAACAAACTGAGACAAATTGCCATTCTCTGCCTTTATTTCACCTCCTTAGCCTTCATGACAAGCCCTCTCACTGCATTTGCACAACATACTGCAAAAAAGGCCCTAATCTCAATACAGAACACTAATCCACATTATTATACAATATGCTGTTAAAAATATAAAGGTGACCTCCAACATTCTCTATAGGCTTTCACACAATTTAATTTCTGTGGGGTAGGATGCATATGTTCATAAATTAAGACTGTGTCACACAGTGAGCCTGGAACCTGTCCAAGTTTGTCTGTGTGATCTGTGAAGCCAGTACAAATCTCTGACTGTATTCAAAAGATAACGCCAGAGCCAAGTCCCTCCATCCTCACTGCTACCAGAACTGCAAAATTCATGATAGATGCCTACATGTCTTCAAATCTGGAGTGTGTTAAATACAGGTTTATTACTCGGTTTGAACCAAAACAACTTTTGCAGTTGGATAAAAAACACAAAACAGCTTCACCAGAATAGGCAAATACCTCAATGGTATAATTCACATTTTCCAACCACTGAATATATACTGAATATTATATAAAATGGGTATTACAGTCTCCTGAGCCAAGGGGTTTTTCTTACTGTGAAGATAAGGTGAATCATCTGAAACTGTTCAGTTTCTCCTTCTATCCAAAATGAAGGTTTTCATACTTTTCTGCATATATTTCTAACATTACCCTTTGGACATCTACCAGAACATGGACAAATCTGTAGCAATGTACAAGATTATCAAATTCTGTATTATGCACAGCTATCTCTAACATGCATTTTTAAAAAAGAGTAAAATTGTAGCCTTAAAAAAGTGGGAAGAACAAAGCAGCCTGTACCCGAAGTAGTCTGATGGCACTACCAAGCAAAATAACCTGCATATGTGCCTGCAGAAGTGTAAAACAAATCGCTACTCTTCAGGGAAAACAAAAACGGAATAGTAACAAAAGTGAAAACCCAGCCTTTCTGTAATAGAAGTTTGACAAGAATGAGCATAAAATAAGTGCTGTCTGATACACTTCATAAGCAAAATATATTTGTTGCAGTCTGTAACCCAAGACAGTCAATCATTCCTTGAATTACTGTACTCATACATTTTTACCAATTCTCTACCTTGTCTTACTTAGACAAAAACTACAATTGTTGATAGATTACAATACATTTTTACCAAGTTGCTTTTTCTACTTCCGTCTCATTAAAAAATGTTGACCCAATGACTCAGATTTTCTGAAAAACAAAATAAACAGAAGTACCTCTCTGAAGAATAGGAGTACAGCCATCACAAAGGTTCTTTGAATACTGCCTGATTTATACAGTTCCTCACCTACTGCACAATGACTGCCTATTCTGCAGCACTCCAAATCTATAGGAACTGGAAACATTGGGACTCCAGATGGCAAAGAGTGCAGAATGCAAGCAGGTTAGCAGGTTATAACTCACCTGACTAGCTTAAGGTAGGTGTTAGGAAGGCATGACAGGTAATCTTCTTGTCTTTTTTTTTTTTTTTTTTAATATCACAAAGTAGTACTTGCTTGTTTTGGCATGCAGACTCACAGAAGAGTAAAAGTACTTAAAACTATATGCCCTACTTGCACCTTTTTTTCCTTTTTTTTAATGGAAAAAAACAACATTCATTTTATGAAAAAAGATAATGGATTTATGTCAGGTCTCTGGTTTCCAGCCTTACATAAAACACAGCTTTCTGTTATTATAAAGTTTTTCCTTTTAATAGAGGGGGAAAAGGTATACTTCAAGTACAGAGTTATTCCTTCAAGTTCAAATAAAAAGAAAACAAACAAACAAATGAACAAAAGCAAAAAACCACACCACTCCCAAAGCCCCAAGCCCTAATTGTAATACAACACACTTATAAAGAAAAGGACTCTATTTCAAACTATGACAAGCTAAAGACCAAGTCTGTTATCTGTGCTGAATGTAATCTTAAAAATGAAACACAGCCTAAAGCCCTCAAGCCAAGGGCTTCACAGTAATCAGCACTCCATAAGCCATCAACATGTCTTCCTGCAGAGTTTAAAATTGAGAATTTTAAGGCCTTGATCTCAAAGTTCATTGGAATTAGCAGAATTTTCGATGGCTTTGGATTATATCCTAGAAAAATAAGCAGGCACAGGCAGACTGCAGTATAAGGCAAGGTAACAGAAAAACACATTAACAGTAAGAATAAGTTTACTTTATTTCCTGAGAAACAATTTGCACACCTGCTTTATTTCAAAATCCTAATACAATTATACTGCAGGCTACATTTGCATGTAAGAGGCAGCAGTTTCTTTGAACTGAAGATCTTTAGCTTATTTCAAGATAAAACAGTAAAACCAAACATAAAAAATAATAATAAATGTACTATAACCCAGAAGGACTTGGTAATTTTCTAACCAAAGAACATAATTTCATTGGTTTTATATAAACTGTAATGAAAAAGATTAGATACATTGGTCATAACTCTGATTGGAAAAATACAAGAATACTAAATGCTAAGTATTTTCTTACAAGAAACCACTATTTTAAGTCTTCGACCTGATGATTAAGTCTTTAACCTGATGATTAAAATATCATTTCACCCATCATTCAGTACTACATTTAGTAATAACTAATGCAGTCCAGAAGCATAAGCATTGACTATGTGACTCTTAATCTTCCTTTCAGTCTTGTTTTTTATGATTTACTTAAAAGAGGGACATATTTTATGGGCATGCTTCCAGTGATCCAATTATAAAACATACACGATTGTAAAAGTTGACAGAAATTATGTACATTAACTTATTATGCCATTTTTCTTCTTTTCCATTTCCCAGCAAAGCAACCTTTGTATTTTCAGAAAATACACTTATTACATGTATTTTTGTTAAGTCATCTTTTACTAGTGCAACAGCTTAATAGTTAATAGGTTTCTGTGCCACACTGTTTGCATATGTAGCTTACAATTTAATGGAAAAAATGTATTTTAGAAAGTTACAGATAAATGTAACTAAATATTTTAAAAACTATCTCAAAGACCAACTGTTGTTTTAAATTACTCCAATGATGAGAAAAATGAAACGAGCTAGTAATTTGTTTCCATTTTATCGATTTGTTAAAGAATAAACATGGCTTGGTACTTGATCTTTCACAGCCTCCTGTAAGATCCTCACAGGGAACCTGATGAACTATGAGCTGGGTGAGCAGACAGTGAGGTGGACTGAAAGCTGGCTGAAGGGCCAGGCCCAGAGGGTGGTGGTCTGGATAATGGGGCAGAGCATGCCTTCAGCAAGTTTGCAGATGATACAGAACTGGGAGCAGTGGCTGATACACCTGAGGGCTGTGCTGCCATCCAGAAGGACATTGACAGCCTGGAGAAACGGGTCAACAGGAACCTCCTGAAGGTCAACAAAAGGAAATGTCCCTGAAGAGGGACAACCCCAGCAGTACATGTATCAATATGTGCTGGGGGCAGTCAGCTGGAAAGCAGCTTTGCAGAAGAGGCCCTGGGGACGCTGGTAGACACCACGTGAGACATGAGCCAGCAATGTGCCCTTGTGGCAAACACGACCAACAGTATCCTGGGCTACTTCAGAAGGAGCATTGCCAACAGGTCAAGAGGGCTGATCTTTCCCCCTCTACTCAGCTCGGATGAGACAACAGCTGCAGTGCTGTGTCCAGTCCTGGGCTCCCCAGTACAACAGAAATACGGGGCTGCTGGAGACAATCAAGCAAAGGGCCATGAAGAAGACAGTTAAGGGAATTCATCAGTATGTACAAACGTCTGAAGAGAAGACGTAAAGGCAATGGAGACAGACTTATCAGTGGTGTTCAGTGACATCTTGCACTGTTTATCCAAATATTTGAGGATAAGCTCTCCTAGTTGTATGAAGCTATGGCCACACAGGCTATGCAAATACTAAGAAATGCTATAAAAGTTACTGGAGTGTGTGCGTCCTGTGTGCCTACATTTTAATAAGTGCATTCCTCGAAGGAGACAGATAAGAAGCACTTTATGTGGGAAACGAAGTGACTGGTAAGTAATTCTATGAATCTGTACTAGCCATGCAAGTTTAGTCAAAAAAGTCTAATAACACAGGCCTCAAAGTTTCACCCTTCCTGAAAGGAAACAATAGCTAAATCAGAGCACCAGAACACTAAAGACAAGAAATCTGATCCTGCATAAAGTCATACTAAGGTTCTCTGAAGCAACTGTTTTTAAGAGTTGCTCATATTAATATTGCCTTTCAAAACTAGGACCTAGATTGTCCTTCACCCTGAAGCCAAACCAAAGCCCTTGTTCAGATAAACAAGCCTAAGAAGGAGCCCTAGCAAAATGCTAAAATGTAATATGATAGCATTTAAGTTTCCACCTGTCAGAACACAATTATATGCTTCCATTTGCTCTTGGCCCCAAGCTCCGCAAGGCAGTGAGGACACATCTTGTAAATGCAAAAACTTCCAAGCATGTCAGAGCCCTACCTCAGAAGTCAGTACTACAAAAACAACCTAGTCCTGTCATTTTGGGAAGTATTTTCTCTGCTATGCTTTGGATTAGGGTAAGTAGAATTTTACTTTATGAAAGCCAACTGCCTAATGGCTAATGCTGATATTGACATGGAACAAACCGATAACTGAAGTAATCTGTCCTCAAATAGCATTGTGTATTGCAACTGCAATACACAAAAGCCTGCCACAGCCACCTAGGTTCCTACTCTGAAAAAAACAGAGATCTACAAAGCATACTCTATAAGAGGCCATGATGAAGTCAAACACATCTCTAAAGATGCCACATTGGTCCCCACTTCAACCAACCTGAGTACATCAACCATCAAAAGCGAGGTTTATGATCAGCTCCTGCCCTACTCTCACATTTGTGCTCCTTCATTTTAATCAAATTTGGCTCACTCTGCAGCAACATGCTCGTTAGATCAGTTCACCTATCTGAAAGAAAGTAAGCAATTCCATTTGGGAAGAAGGCTAAGTCAATTTTCTATAAAAATCAACAAGTTGATCAGCTTCGCTTCTGGTCACATGATCACCAGCAGCAACATAAGGAAGACGGCTGATCCCATTTCACTATCACTGCAGATAAGACATGCTTAGAACTGCATCTAAAATTTCCAGTGTACCATCTATTCTGGTGAGCAGCAATTTAGTATGTCATATTATCATTTATCTACAGTATTCAATGGTTTACAACTTGCCTACATATATATTTGATCATCTTTACTGGATATATCCCCAGAACCCTTATAAAAAGCTGAGTAATGCTATTAGTCCTTTATATACATACAGAGAAACAAGTTGCAGAGTATGGTACCTTGCCCAAGGTCACAAGAAAAACACAAAACCTGTTTCCACTCTATCTTTAAATGCAGTAGTCCTGAGACACTGTCCTGAGATTTTATTCCCTGTCTATGCTGCAAACATTTCTTTACGTTAGGCCAACTTTAAGAGACTGAATCTAGAAACTGAATATGCACACATAACGAAGTGAAAACTGAATAATACTTTCTTCTTTGCTCATTTCCATCACTCTTTTACAGACTAGTCTTTTTTTGGAAACTTCAGGGAAGCTAAGCAAAGCTAACTCTGAAGAAACTTCTAGCATATCAGGAAACTTGGTCAACATTTTGAGTCTCAAAGTAGTACTTCCACTGTTGGACACTTTGCTACAAAAAGAATAAGTCACAAATATGGTCTCAAATCTCCAGAGCAAAGTAACAGTTAGCCTAACTGCAGACAGCTTGCCTTGGGAGTAATTCTGGGAAGGTAATAGCCAGGTGCACTTAAGAGCAGGTGCAGGGGAGGAATTACACCCACTTCTTTGCTGGAGTTGGAAATGGCAAACATTTGCCACAGTCGGAGTGAGGCCAAGCTCAGGAATCAAACACTGAGAGGCCAAACTTTTCATACTTGAACAGAGAAGACGGCAAGTGACGAAGATGACGTGGACATCACCTAGATTTACCAAGAGCAAATTGTATTTGACTAGCCTGAATGCCTTCTGTGTGATATGACTGTGAACTCTGTGGACTAGAGGAAAGCAATCATATTGCATAGCTGGACATTGGCAAGGTTTCTGACAGTCCCCCAGATAACTCCTACAAAGAAACTGGCAAGATGTGCATTGAATAACCTTGTAAATCAGGCTGGAAACAGTATAACCCATTGGGCTAAAAGGGTTGCAGGTGGCATACAGAGTCCAGCTGGTGGCCAGATACTACATGAGTATCTCGGGGATCACTACCAGGATCAGTGCTGGGCAACACAAGGTTCAGACAGATGTCAGCAGTCTCAAAAAATGGTCTGACAATAGGCCTGTGAATGCCAAAGGCAAAGGTAAGGTCCCACACTGGGAAGGGGACCAATATAAGTACCGAAGAATCTACTTTCTCTCAAATAAGTAAATAAAATTAGTCCACAAAAAGGTAAATTAATGAATTAGCTGCCATTGATAAAGGGTTACACTGACAGTCATTCAAAAGAATGTTATCTTCTCTAGAAATTCAGAGCACCGAAATCCTCACAACTTTTCAGCTAAATCATGAACTAAAGCATTTGGGCTTTTATTTTTCTCTAAGAGTAAAAAAGGCTGCAGTGGTGTAAAAGCCTTAAAACCATAGACTCTTAAAACCACACCAAATTAAATCAGTTAACAACAACTAAAAAAAAAGCTCAGGAACAGGTTTTCCAACTGGTATATCACTTCTCTTGAAGTCTGTGAGAACAAGCTATCTGCCACTACCTCTAGAATATGATGGAAAATAAACTAATCCTATGTTTAAGATCTCAAAAGATGAGACAAAATGAAAAGGCAAGTGTAAAATGAACACCTTTATTCCCTCAAACCTTAACTCATAGAAAAAAAAGGCAGCTTCTAAGAGTGTCAAAGAACTTCTTGCAGATAGGTTGGGCTTTAAATAATACCTTCTCCTCCCTCTGAAAATTGCCCATTAGGATGCTTACACAGTCAGGAATTCAGGATTGAGAAAATGAAAGAACTGGTATTATTCCAAGTTCCCAACAGTCCAATGTTTTTATCTGCAACCAGCAATTAATTTTATCAAAAATGCAAACTTAGTGAAAGTAATGTAAGAATTGAAACTGTTGCTATTGCCATACCAGGCATTAATACTGTACTTGGAGGCAACTCCAGGTCATAAAACACATTCCCATCGGACCTGATGTTCTTTTCCATACTCTTTATATCTTCCTGTCCCACAACATAAAGGAAAGAAGAAAATAAAAGCTTCCTGATTATCTGAAATATCAACATCAACTCGTGTTTCCCTTATCAAGTGAAAGTGCTCATGAAACACAGTAGAAAGGGAAGCATTTCCACTCTCAGAAAGACAAAGTTGTCACTCAAATGACAAATAAAGATTAGTGATACCATGCAATAGGTTATTGACATGGAAAAAATTATTACTGAAGTGACTGCATTGTTCTCCCTACATGCTTCAAGTAGTGTAACAATCTTAGAGATTATATAGTAAGCAATAACTAAGAAAAACTGTTATTCCATTTCTGTAATCTTGGCTTAGAATCCTCAGGAAAGAATGCTAGTTTTAATGTAGTCTTTCTTTGCAAAGTGGTATGAAAACTGCTTGAATCTTTACACAAATAAATATCAACTTGCCTGACATAAAGACTACAGAAAAAATTAAAAAATGCTGCATCTCAGAATAAGTATGTTTAAACAATTCAGGTGAGACCATTAAGTTCTACCTTTGTTTTCAGGTGACATCCATGCATACGGACTTTGGAATTACTTTTTCGGGATTGAAAAAGCCCCTCACCTCAGAAATATTTGTGCAAACGTCCATTTGCAAAGGCTTATGTCTAAAGTATTCATGTAGCCATCTAAAAATTACTCGTGCCTTCTCTGCAAATAGCAGACATTAAAAATAGAGAGCAAGAAGATGGCAGTATTTGTCTCCAGTCATACAGAGTGAATTGCAAATAAATAAAGAATTTAAACCAACAGAAAATCCTAAAGAACTTGTCACCTGCATTATGATTTTAATAAAATTAACTCACAATTAGAACACCGCTGGCCTGTGGAAAGTAAGAGTGGCCCCTATTCAGTCCAAATACTTAATACTCTCCTTTTTGGTGGTTTCTGTAGCTTACACATCCCTCACTTAAATGTATGCAACAGCAGCTAGTTCAATGAGTCAATAACTCCACAAGCCTCAGGAAGACACTAGAGTTGATGATACCAATTACATCAAAAAAAGAAAATCAATCTCTGCATCAACATTCACGTTATGTTTTTAGAGCCCACCATTCCAAGGAGTCAACCACAAAAGCTGCTTTTGTTGTTCCTGTCTCGTTGCAACACTTGGCCAGTTTGAATGTGGAGATTTGTGATGGAGCGTCATTTCAGGCAGAGCCTTCAGGGGAAATCAGAGGGTCTGCCACCACTGTGAGTACACAAAAGGAACAGACAAAACCAAACAGCAACAAGAAAAATAACCAAACAAAAACCCTACACGTCTCTATTTCTAATTGCTTGCACAAAAGTACTAAGGTAAAACAGAACCCAGAACTCAAGCCCACTGCATAGAAAAATCTGAAAAAACAGATTTTTGCCCTATCATCTTGCAAGGCAGGTCTTTTCCTCTGATTTAGCGATCCAAGTCAAAAGCTTTCAAAGGCTGAGTTGAACCATCATGTTCTCCCCTCCAGAACCCTAAAAGAGCTTCCATCTTTCTGTCTACTACTACAAGCAAGTTTTCTCCTCCTTTCAGCCTAGTTTCCTTCAGTTCCTTCAAGCTTCACCATTCCTCTCCTTCTCTGCTTGCCCTACCTCCACACTAAAAGCTTCTCTGGGCCTCATGGCTCAGTTGCTCTCAAAAACTACTCATCTCTCCTTTCACAGCTGAGTAGCTAGGACAATACAATAAGAGAACCTTTCTTCTGCTGCCCTTCTTTTTTTTTTTTTTGTTTAAGGAAGAAAACAACACAATGATTAGTAAATGTGCAATAAATACAACTAAACAAAATTATCAGTTACTGTATCATGCTCAATAGTTGAAAATATACACACATATAGACATGTATTAATTAATTAAGCAGACCTAGAAAAAGCTACTGTAAAACCAGTGTAACACACAGAAGAGAGGCCACTACCAGCAGTTTTGTTGTTTTCAGACGACATCATCATCATCATGATGTCTCAAATTAGACATGCAATTATTATCTAGAATGGTATTTTGGGAAGGTGTTTCCTTCATGGTGGTAACAATCAAACACCTGTCAGTAACTGCTTCCTCATTAAGCTATTATTCTCAAGTCAGGAGTTCCACACTATGAGCCTGAATAAATTAACCTGATATGCTGTCAAAAATTAATAACGTCCAGAAATAAACTGAGAACATCTGTTGCCAAACAGAATCTTAAAGTAAATAAACAAAGCAACAAGTATTCCCAAAGGTTCTTATAAAATTTTTAATCTTGCAAATACTCAAGAAACTCACATTTAAAACACCCAAAACACAAATAGTTGTTAGGGAGAGACTTTTAGCAAAAAAGAAATCATAGAAAACATCAGCTCAAATACAATAGCCATCAGTCTTTCAAAAATATCACACCACTCACCCCCATTTATTTAAGCAATGTATTAAAAAACCCAAAACAACACAAATACAACAAACAGTGGTAACCTGAGAGCTAAAACATATAAAAAATTTTAAATACTTCATGTGTATCTTAGGTACTGTGGCCGGTAAATCAGCAAGTATTACTACACAGTGGTACTCCTATAATAAACAGGCCTTTCCACATCTGCCTCAAATTTCTCACCTAATCAGAGAAAATCCTATTAACTACCTGAACAAAATAACTTGAAAAAATGCCCTCACAGTTGTCTGTTTCTGAAAAACAGAAACAAATGTGCAATCACTTGAAAAACAGATTCCATAAGAATGAAAAACACTTTTCTCATCCCTTTCAAGGCACTGTAGTATAGTTGCTGGTATTTCTCTGCACTGAAGAAAAAAAATTGGAGCTCTTCTTTAATTAAAAGGAAAGAGATTCTGAAAGAACATGCTGTTGGCTCACACAACAAAGTCACACTGGTGGTGAAAACTTTTATTGCTCTTCATGTAATCATTGCATCTTATATTACCAAATCTATAGACCACACTTGCAAGGCTGTCAGCCAACTCAAACTCACACAACTGAGAAACTTCCATCTTCCCTTTAAATTCAGGGTTTTTAGAAATGCATAGTCAGGACTTATGAGTTTAAATCACTTAAGAACTTCGGAAAGTGTTGCCCTGCTAGAACAAAAATTATGTATAAGCTTTTTAAGAGAAGTGCATTTTTGCAAGTCCTACAGCAATTTTGCTCACCATATTTTCCATGGGTGTTCCACACAAGGTGCATCACAGAACATGGCATACAATACCAAAACAGAGCTGTGGATTTGTTAGAGGAGTTTGAGGGGACAGAGTAGCAGGGTGGGGACAAGGGAATAAAAAAAAATAATTTAACAAATAAGCATCATGAAAGAATTGACAAGATGAAATGGAAAAAAATGAAAAACCAAGGGCCTTGGCTAGGTAAACCCAACCTTGGAGAAGTAAGAAGGGAAACAGTTGTGCAATACAGTGTCTTGTTAAAAAGGGATATTAACAACAGTTATTTAAATCCAAACAGAATGCCTGGAACAGCCCCAGCACAGACAAAAACTAGAGGAACAAAGTGCACACACTGAAGAAAAAGGTTTTTTTTTTAAATTGAAATTTCCAGTAGACTAAGGGTTCAGCTGTCACATGGTTGCAGAAACAAATTGATTTAGGCTGATGTGCATTAAGCCCATATACACAGAGCCAGAGACTACAGTGTGGCACATTCCAGCTTTCCGCAGCAGGAGTTTGATGCAGCTAAGCCATGACAAAAAGGCTCAGAGAGAACAATATTGCAGAAAATGGGATAAAATAACACAGAAGGGGTTAGCTGCCCACCACAAGCCCAATGGGGAATTGAAAGAAAAGTCTGCAGGGACAGCAGCTCACATTGACAAAGGAAATTGCATTGTTCAAAAGGATAACGTCTTCCAAAACACTTAAGGGTTTTGTTTTATGCTAGACTCAAAGGAATTGTTATTCAAACAATAAATTGTTTACACTGTAAAAGCCTGAAAACAGTATTTGGTGTATTTATATATTTTTATGCTCACAACATCCCAAATAAGCACCAATCAGTCTTCAGCATCATAGATTTGGTGTCACATTCTACAAACAAGTCACTCAAAAATAGTTTAAAATTACAAATAATATTGTTTGGCTTTCATTCATCAGTGATCTTTTTGTTTGCTTGTTTTAAGTAATGCATCTTCAAATCATCTTTCCTTAGAACCATCCCATCAGCTGCACTAACCAGGGGGGTCATGTAGTCTTTATTTATGTAACAGGACTTACTCAAAGGACACATCTTCTCAAGGATCTAAAAATCACACTTCCAAAAGACAGGCAGCATTGGATATACTTCATCCATATTGTTTTAAGCAACAGTTATGCACAAGACTGCAGGCATGACTCCAAACATCTCTTTAACTAGTCAATAGAAAAAGTCAGCTGTTCACAAAACACTGATTTTTCCATGAAAAGATACATAGAGAATTTGTACAGCTTAGCAAACACTTCAAACCATGACTGAAGCCACATTTAAATGATGTGAAGAGCAGGATCACTATCCCTCCAGAATTTAGCACTATGGATCCTGTTGAAAACTCAGGGAAACTACTTTTCCAAAAGGCATCCAAGACCACAAAAGTAAGTACGTAACTGCCTTCAGTATTAGAGGACTAAACACACTGCTGCAGGCCGTAAGACAATTCTTTAATAAGCAGGAAGAAGTTATGGAATGTACTGATTTAGGGGAAGAAAGAAAACAGTGTGTTTGCTACCTCTGCCAACCTATTGGCTTGAAACCTTTGAAACACTTTATTCCAGAAGGTAACAGCGAATGGGCAGCACAGGGTTACAAATGCACATCAGCTTCTGCTCGGGAAGACAGAAATCCCCACCCACTGTACTGCAAAGGCTGTTAAAGCTGCTCCAGTCCTAGAGCAAACTGACAGAGCATTAGCTCTAACTTATTCCACTTCGCACATCTTCCCAACCTAATTTATGCTGGCTATTTTATCACTGCCCAGAAGAGACTAAACAGGCCAGCTTCAGTCAGCAGCTGCCAGAAAGCCACAAGAATTTCTATATGATCCCTAATGACTTGGGTTTCTTCTTAGTGTTCCAGGAATACAAGCCTTTCTAGATGCTCACGGGTCCTCTCCAACAAACAACTATGGGGAAATAGCAGAACTTGACATGAGTCTCCATCTTTATTGCAGCCATCAGTCACTCCAATGGACACTCTTTTATTTGCTCACCTAATTAATTTTTCACCAGAGGCAATGAGGTGTTTTGGTGTTTTCATTATTTGTGTTTTTTCCCCCCAGTTATTACCATTGAAGCAGGTGGACATTTCCACTTAAATGAGCACAAAACATGAAAACACATTATACATGCTATCATTAAACTGAAATCATATTCCAGTTTGATTTGCTTTTTAGCATGATGGGCACTCTTTCCACTTACACTTGCTAATGAGGTACAGAAGTATTCTAATGGGGAACAAAGAAATAATTTCACAGGTAGCTTTGTTCTGCTGAGTTTTCTTAAGATACCCATTCATTACTCTTGGCACATAATTGCAGTTTCAAATGCACCCTTGCAGCCATCTGATTTCCATGTGTATTCTCAATTCTGAAATACATTAAGAGGGGATGAAATAGTGAGCAACTGGATCTATATAATTTTTTTCATGCTCACACACATATTCTTACATCCCCTCTGTTTTATATTAGGATGACTTCTGTCCTTTTCATAGCCCTGTGCTAACTGCAAAGTGTGCTCAAAAAATTTATCCAGCAACTAGCCTTATGATCCAGAGACTTAAAGCTCAAGAAAAGGTGAGGATTCTGAGACAGATTTTTCCTCCAACTTCTTAGCATGAGATACTGAACTTGGTTTTTGGCTCCAAACCCATGACAGCTGAGCTGATCCACAGTCTTCTCTCAAGGAGCTCATATACAACTTAAATCCATAGTAATGAAGTCAATGGATCACAGTTTTGGAACAAGATCAAACAAAAGGGCTCAAGCTGCATTTAGGAAATAGTGTCACCTTAAACACCATTCCCAGAAGCAAATAGCCTCAGCTGAGGTAATGCCTTAAGTTTGTTCAGCCCACAAAGCATATTCCCTTATCAAAAACCTCCTCCCTAGAAAGGATCAGTCATGAAACTTAATGGACAGCAGCACAATTTCTGTAACATGAAAAGCAGTAGTGAGGCATGACATGTTTACTTGTGCTGGAAGTGCTGAAGACCTTATAAACTTCTACACATTCCTGTGTTTCAAAACAAATACCAATCTGCTCATTATGGAAGGCTTTTTTCAGCATATACTAGCTTTTAGGAAACCAAGTTAGAGTACAACTCCAAGTAAATTTGCCTTTACTGCAGTAACAACAGGATCAAGAATTTTAAGTTGGTCACAATCACTGTCTCAGCACTGCTCCACATTTGGTTCTGCTCCAAACAGTTTAAATGCCTTGGGGAAATCCAGCCTATTTAATGTATCAGAATGCTGGGAATTATCTAAATCACTATTTGTTTTATTAGCAGCAATTCTTAGATACATGAGCTTTTTTATTCCAATAAACATTTAATTACAACTGTAAATAGCGATACATGAATAGCAACAAAAATTAAAATAGAATGACTGGTATTTATGAGCTGCAACAACTTTATCAATTGCAAAACAAGCTGCTGATTATGTCGACATCATGCAGTCAAAAATAAAACTAAGTTCTCTTAAAATCTTGGGTTTTGGATGAGAAATAAATAAAATGCACTTTATTCAACTACAAATACTGCACATAGAGGGTTTTACAGGTTGTCCAAAAGCGGGGAAAAATAGGTAAATTTTTCTTCATCTTCAGAGAGTAAGTCAATGTAGTATTACTAAAATACCACTTTGATATTTCTCCATCCAGGGCTAGATGCTATCTACACAGTTAAATGCACAGTGCATGGATCAAAACAGAAGACATATCCCTATAAAAATACTCAAATCCTATGTTATACTTGGAAAGCCTTTATAAAAGTTAAAGAATTCTGAGGAGCAAATCCTATTAAGAAAAAAAAAAACAGACTAAGTTTTGATGGATAAGCGCTCAAAAAGACCTTAGGAATAAGTTTCTGATCTAATAAAATTTATTTTCTGATTAAATCAATTCACTTAACTGGCACCAATGTATCATTCATTTCCTCTCTTCCCCATCCTGAACTTCAGAGGTTCTCCCAACGCTCCGCACACATTTCTTTAGCTGAGCAGCCCCTCTACCCACTCAGGCACAGGAGATAGTCAAACAACTACCAGGAGTCCAGTATTTAAGCCACGTGAGGGAACAGTGGGTTAACTGCCTTCCTTTGTAAGAAAAATGACCACAGAATCTGTGAGTGACACAGCCTTGTACACCCCCAGCTCATCATTCCCACGTGGGTATGCAGGTCTCAAGCAAGCAGCAGCTCATGTCCTGGATGTGGCTATTTAGGGAATATGGATCCCACCATGCACGTATTGCCTAATAGAGATATACCCTCAAATAATCTACTTTTGTTCCCAGAAACTGTGAAGGACAAGTTCAAAAAAATTTGGTTGTCCACTTGGACAACATTACAGACATTAGAGGAGTGTCACTGTATGGGAAAATTAATGTTACACTTTTTCACTCTACCGGCTGTCATTTAGGAATGCAAAAATTTAAAACACTGCATCCAAATCTCATTTTAAGAAACCTCCTTCCAGACACTGAAATACAACAGAGGAGCTATTCAGTGTAAGAGGATATGAGGACCTTGCAAGACATTAGCAGGGTGCCAATTTTTTTTCCTCTCAGTAATGAAACTATGAAAAAGGCATGGGAATCAGACCTGAAATAATGTTACAAAAAAAGCAAAGCAAGAGGCAAGCTGTTATAAACTCATCTCTTGTGCCTCAAGGAAACATTACATCAGGGGAGATAGATCTAGGGAGTTTATTGCCAGCACAGGACTTTCTTTTTCAGGAACAATTAAGAGTATATGATTTCCCATCTTGGACCACAATAAAGCAGGGTTTATTAATCATGGGCATGAGCTGGCCTGTTGTTTCCATCTTTGGATAGTCTGGTAAAGTTATTTTCCCTTCAGTATTTTAGTATTCCTGGTTATGGAATGGAAGAAGGCCGAAGCTAAACATACAATCAGTCACAGTGACTAGCTTCTCTGGGCATCCTCTACAGACAGTGAACTGATTGCATCTGGGAGGAGATATTCATTAAGCATAATTTTCCTAGTGTTTTAAATACTCTTACTACCTTTAAAAGTGTTACAGTCAATGGTCAGCTACAAGACAAAATCACTGAAGACTGCAAAGTATTTGGTTGTATAACAGACAAGGAGATTAAGTTGCAAGATTCCACAGCTCTTATTTCAAAATCCTTAAACAAGGAGGGTAAACACTGATAAAAAGGATGACAGTAGCAAAAAACTAATTTGGATTTTCCTTAATGATGGTAGCATTAGGAAAAACAAAGCATTGAAAAGCACTTTCCCTATACCTACACTGATGTTAACATCTGGAAGAAACATAGACTAAGATTTATGTCTTTTTTTCAGAAATTAGAAAACTTCATTTCTAAAACATCTTGAATGGACTGAATTAAATTTATACATGCATATATTACTTTTAAATGCAACTTTGAAACTTTAAGTTATTTTCTAATCCTAGACCTTGTAAATTAAGCTTGTTACAGTGAATATGCCTCTCAAATATTTTAAATTTAGCTTTAGAGATTTGGACTTTGAAAGTGACTGATGCTGACATCATCAAAACTGATGTGTTAGATTAATGCAATGTTGAATGATTTTCTCGTATGCCAGAGAAAGAAGAGCTGCTCCTAGGACTAGTGTATTTGGTTTACACGGCTAGGTTTTGGGCGAGGGGCCTCTGCAGAGGTGGCCTCTGTGAAACCAGCAGCTGCCCCATGCTGGACACTGCCAGCTCCAGCTGGCTCCATGACAAACCTGCTGCTTGCCAAAGCTGGGCCATCCACAGCACTGGTTGGTGCCTCTGTTGGTAACACGTATAAGGAAAAAAAAAACTGCTGCACAGCAGCTGAGAGAGGAGCAAGAAAAATGTGAGAGAAACAGCCCTGCAGACACCAAGGTCAGTGAAGGAGAAAAGGAAGGAGGCGTTCCAGGGGCTGGAGCAGAAATTTACTGCTGGCCATGAGACAGTAGGTTGTTCCCCTGCAGCCCATGGAGGACCACACCTGAGCAGGTATCCACACTGCAGCCCATGGAGGACCACACCTGAGCAGGTATCCACCCTGCAGCCTATTCCGGAGCAGGTGGATGTGCCCTGAAGGAAACTGTAGCCTGGGGAGAGCCCACAGAGGAGCAGGAAGTGCAGCCCACGGGGGCCCCAAGCTGGAGCAGTCTATTCCTGGAGCATACCCCATGGAGA
Source organism: Origma solitaria (assembly GCA_013397895.1). Lineage (NCBI taxonomy): Eukaryota > Metazoa > Chordata > Aves > Passeriformes > Acanthizidae > Origma > Origma solitaria. The sequence continues at coordinate 4,482,382 of VZRL01004713.1, forward strand.
GGACCCATGCTGGCACAGTTTTTGAAGAGCTGCAGCTTGTGTGGAGAGGATCCACATAGCAGCAGTTTGACAAGGACTATATCCTGTGACAGGGATCCCACACCAGAGCAGGGAACACTGTAAAAAGGAAGGAGTGACAAAGTGCTATGAACTGACTGCAGTCCCTGTTTCCCAACACCCTGTGCCACTTGGGGGACTGAGTGGAAGGAGGTTGAAGATTCTGCAACAAAGGATTGAAGTCAAGCCTGGAAAGTTGGGGGGAGGAGGGAAGGTGGTTTTAGTCTTGTCCTTGTTTCTCACTATCCTATTCTCTATTTAATTGGCAGCAGATGAAATTAATTTTCCCCAAGTTGAGTCCATTTTGCCTGTGGCAGTAATTGGTGATCTTCCAATCTTTATCACAAGCTAAGATATGTTTTACCTGATTTTTTCCCCCTGTCCTGTTGAGGAGGGGAGAGAGAGTGGCTTGGTGGGCAGCTGGCAGAAAACCAAGATTAACCCATTACAACTAGAAAGAGAAAAATGAACTATTAGGTACCACATTTTCACTGCTTTGCAATACAAAATTACTTTTATGTGTGGTAAATACAGTAATAAATTATTCAGGATTTGAAATTCCCCATACCATTTTTGAAAGAAAACATTTTACTTTTTTTGCCCTAAAATGTTATTCAGTATTTTCCCAACACCATTCAATAATTTCAGTCCCATTTCTCCACTCTTCTTAACATTTATTTTCTCTAATTATGTTTGTCTACAAAACATTACTAGAAAAAGACACCTGCAAGGAAATCGGCATTTTAACATAAGAATTCCACTCCACACACAGGCTGTCAGCAGAAGCAAACTGCATGCTATTACTTCAGCAAGAATCACAATTCATGCTAAGTACCACTGCTCCAGGCAGGCGATCGACATACCAGTCTCCTGTTGAGAAAAAGCCAAAATCCCTCTAACTTAATTGAGTTTGTTCTCTTGATTTTAATGATGAAATCTAAATATAGATATCTATCTCCAGGACCAGACAGACATTTGGAATTATAATCTGCAAATAAACCATCAAAAAGCTTCAGATATTGGAAACTGACTCTCAAGAACCCTCTGAATTGTCCCCATTTATGTACTTTCCTACACGGTGCACTCCATCCTTCTTGGTATCTGAGATTATTCCAGATGACAAATTATTCATACCTGCTTAATGCAGAAGACTCTGACACTGTTCACCAAGCACAGCATCACCAGTCAGGCAAGGGAGCGGACTGTCCTGCTCTACTCTACACTGCTGTGGCCTCACCTCGAGTCCTGGGGGCAGTTCTGGGCGCCACAATATAAGAATGACATAAAGCTATAAGAGAGAGTCCAAAGGAGGGCTGCGGAGATGGTGAAGGGCCTGGAGGGGAAGCCATAAAAGAAGTGACTGAGGTCACTTGGCTTATTCAGCCTGGAGAAGACTGAGGGAAGACCTCACCACAGTTACAGCTTCCTCGTGAGGGGAAGAGGAGGGGCAAGCTCTTTTCTCTGGTAACCAGTGATAGGACCTGAGGGAATGCCCTGAAGTTTTGTCAGGGGAGGTTTAGGGTGGCTATTAGGAAAAGGTTCTTCATTCAGACGGTGTTTGGGCACTGGAACAGGCTCCCCAGGGCAGTGGTCACAGCAGCAGCCTGACAGAGCTTAAGAAGCATTGGGACAACACTCTCAGACACATGGTGTGCCTCTTGGGGTGTCCTGTGCAGGGCCAGGAGTTGGCTGATCCTCGTTGGTCCCTTCTAAATCAGGATATTCTGTGATTCTATGAACTCATATAACTCCAAAAAAGTCATGTGTTTGCATTTATTTCAAGACTGGAGATGCTCTGGGAATGTGGGTAATGTTTTCTTGAATTCTGATTTATATCTTTGCAGTATTCTTCCTCAAGTTGAACCTCTTGGCGCTGTCCAGCACCTGATTTGGCTTGACTGGATTCTACTCCTGTTACGTGCTTTGTCCACCTTCTTTGTTTAGGTGTTGCAGGCTATAGCTATGCACATGGTGTCTTCTGCAACCTTCTGAAGATTACACATCTGTCTTATGACTTTTAACATTAGCGTTAATTTCAATGCAAGAGCAGAAATGCAGTTGGAAACCGTCCAACAATGCTTTTGTTAAGAATTTCTAGTATCATAAGAAATAAAGGGAAAAACAACAGCTGCCTAACAGACCTACTAGTTTTTGAATAATAAAAATGAACTGGCAAAATTGGATTTGGGATTTCAACTTTTATAAAGGTATTATGACAGGTGAATTAAAGCTATATTTTATTTATGATACATTCATGCAGCTCTGAGAAATATTGTGGCCACGCTTGTCAGGCACCGTTGTAAAATATCCTAGGCCTAACACTTGCACATTAGATATCTGCCTCTGCTGCCAAGGGATGTTGCTATCCCTGTACCTCATAGCCACTTTTCTCCCTGGGTAAAAATGCTGCCAAAGGCATAGTATTGTGCTGAGCAACAACATCAACTGGTACTTAGAATCTGAAAATCCCAACATTGCCCTTGCTACTGATCAGAACTTCAGTAAAAAACCAAGAAATGATGCAATAATTGTCAATAACTACTTCTAATTATGAATCTTCAAAAATAACAGACTGAGGATCGCCAGGGATTAACACTGCCCTGATACTAGGTCTCCCCAAAAGTTAGTTTTGAACCAGTTTCTTAAAAGAGAATTTTTAAAACCTTTTAACATAATCAAGCAAATAATTAGATTTAGAAATTATGAGAGAAAGACTATGACTACATCCTCGAGAAGGAATACTTGTACTTGTCAAAAAGAAAGATAAGCTCGTAGCATATCTGTTGTAGCTTAAAAAGAAATCTGTTCCATTTTTAAGCTTTTATTATTTAAAATTAAGTTCTCTAGAATTCTCTCTGAGGTACCAGGAAAGCAGCTATTCAATATTTGTCAATAGTGTAGGATGCACAGATGTGATGGAAAGCTGCTGCAAATTAAACCAGACCAAGTAACTGTCATCAGCTAAAGCCTACCAGGTCAGTTTCTCTTTCCCAATCCCTACCTTCTCCTTTTTCTCCTAATGAATTCACATTTCATTAAAATATGGCAACACCACACAAAGAGAAACAAACAAACAAAAAAACCCTATTATACGAAGAAGAATTTAAGACTTTTTCACACAACAGTTTTCTCTCCAACACTTTCAATGCCAGGCAGGCAATTTCACAAAGAGGCACAAGGCACTAGTTGAAGCAAATACATACACTTGAAACAATTTCAACTCTGCAGGGATTTCAGCCAAAGGCTTTCAACATCACTGTGGTCACATCTACAGTGTTGGAGTTCCTCACATCTCTAGTAAATTCCTCCTTTAACAGTATGGCTCTTCAGCACACTGGCTGTATGTACATGTACAGGTATGACACTGAGGCCTCACTTCAGCAAAAACTCTGCACTGGACCTTTAAACATTACAGCAGATTCATTTAATCTTAAATACACCATCTGAATTCACAAAAGAACAGGGGTGAGCTGTGTTCACGTCTTTTATAGTACAAGCTGTGCTGCTGCCACTTGGAAAAAGATAACTCTACAAAAACTTACCCAGTGAGCCATACCATATAAAGATGCATTTGAAAGACAATTAATTAGCAACACACCAGCAATATGTTCCTGATTTCGACTTCCTCTATGGTCAGTCAATAATTAAATATTGATCAATTTTGAAGAAACTATCATATTTATGCATCTGAACTTGTTCTGTGCTTTCAGAAGAGATTTAACAGCTGAATTTTGAACCTCTCTACCACAATCCTCAAATTGACATATATGAAAAATCCCTAAAACAAACACGAACAAACCAAAAACCACAACACCAAACCCCACAACTCTGTAACACTTTTGAAATCTAGAAATAAACTGTTTCTATATTTGAGAACATTTTTACATAATCAATTTGATACAAATTGGCTTCAGAAGATTTTTTTTTAACACAAATTGACTTCAGAAGATGTTTTTTAACCCTTCTAGCTGTATATGGATTAATAAGTGTCACGCATGAGTAAGTTATGCTATTCGCTTCAACAAAAGTCAATATAAAATACATACTGTGGCCTACAAGGACTTACTGTAAGTAATGAACAAAACATGCTGGCCCAATTTTATCCCTATTACAACTGGAATCAATTTAAGAAATCATTGAAATGAAGCAAAACCCAACCCCCTCCACAACACTGAAAGAGTACATATGAAACTCCAAAATCTGTTCATGCGTATCTTGGCTTTCACTCACTACATACACTTTTTCTGCCTAACCTGTCACTGTGCAGCATCAAGTCTGTGATGATATACTTTTATATTCAGTGCCTCCATGAATGCTCACTCCTTGTATTTTGATTTTCTTTGTAGGTATCAAGTAACATGGTTATCTCAGAGGGAACTGTAATAAAATGTTATGCAAACTTTGTGAGATGGGTGGAGGATGTGAATATCTTCATTATGCAATACTGGCTATAAGCTATCAGATGTCAATGACTATCCCATTCAAAATTATGCGTCTCAAAGTAAAAGGTTTGTCTCTTGGAGTGGAAGAGTGGAGTGTAGGAAACAACTTCTTTAGCAAGAAAACACTCAAAACCCTGAAAGATTCAGCTGCAAACAGAAAATAACAACCTTGCTCCAAAACTGTATAAGCAAAACAAAATTCATAACAAAATAGACATTTTGTTCATATTAACACAATAGCCTGTCTGTTACAACACTCATGAGTAGTGCAGTTACCTTAAACCATAAAACAAAGTACTTTCACGTATCTACTCTTGGCATATCAATGTACTGCAGGGTATTGACAATAAATGTAAATCAAATAAATACTTTATGGCAAGAAAGAAATATCAATGCTCCAATTTTTTTTTTTGTCTTTGCATTGTTCAGATAGGCTGTGGGAATAAAAATAGCTGGATCAAATGAGAGGGAAACCCCCAGAAGAATGTGTATTCTTATCACACATTACAGAGAAAGCTTTTCACACAAATGCTGCAGGGTTATTGAAGACTACTATTGTGACAAAATGCTGAATTAATAAAAATAATAATAATAATAACCCCCAACAACAACAAAAACCTAGCAACAAAACCACACACAAAATAAAGGTTTTGCACTTTCAATTTCCAAACAAGTTAATGCCTATTTTCTTTCTTCCTGCTAATATTGTGATACAATTTAATATACAGGTATCTGACCATTCAGCTACCAGATATCAAACTGTTGGCAAATTATTCCCCATGCAATTAATAAACATTCATTTGATCCCAGATATCAACATGTAGCAAAAATCTGTTACAAAAGCCACAGCTCAGATTTCTGTGCTTTCTATGTTTTAGCTGTACTGAGATAAGGCACTGACCTTTATTCTTGATTCACAATGGGAGAATACTCCACTTACAAGCTTACTACTGTGAAGCCTTGTTGTCAGTGTGAAGAATCATAAAATTGTGTTCAAAGGCAGGTAGAATTCAATAGCTTTCTCAACATTTGCAATGGGATCTGTCCAACAGATCGTCAGTTCTTGTCATTTCCCCAGAAGTATAAACAACTCAACTTTAACATTTCACTAAGAGGAATAAAATACTCTGCAGGTTAGTGGGAAGGGAGGGTTATAGTCCATAAACTAGTTGGTAAAGGACCTTTTTTCAGGTTCCATCTTTAAAGGACTCTACTATGCCATCTAGGATTTTCATGTAATAAAGGCAATTTATCCCTCTAATCAGGCCATTTCTGTTCGAAGAGACTTCAGGTGGCTGTACCACAAGAAATATTTTCCTGTGCATCTTGAAGTCAATGTGACTGTGATTGCAAATCACTCACTAATGTAAAGAATAACAGACTGTTGCATTATGCAAGCCCATCCACATTCTTTTGCATCCCTGTAAATGCAGCTACTTTCCTGTCTTGATTGTACTGTACACTCTAACAATGGGTTTCAGCTAATAAGCTATTCAGGAAACTTACACACCATGCAGGTCATCTCAACCCATTTCCTTGCTGTTACAAGTAACATAAAAAATGCTTTCAAACATCATCTGAGACAGGAACACTTTGAAGCACCTTAAATTCTCATAAAATATTCACTAGAGCTGTCCACAGTATCAGTTCTATTGTGGCCTCAAACACAGTTAAGTCATGTACTACTGCTGCAGGAAGAAAAGTCTTGCAAGAAATCTCTACCCCACACAGGTAGAGTATGTTCAAAGTTCCATGCATGAAGAAGAAAAAGATGGGGGAGGGGGAAAATGGAAATCACAGTTACGAAAAAAGAAAAAAAAAAAAAAAAGCAGCTATTTTCTTTTAGCTATTCTAGAACTACATTATAATCACCGTGAGATAAATGCTCTAACCTCCATCTGCACCATCCCAATCTTTCTCCTCCCACATCAGTGCTGAATTTGCTGGAATAGAAGAAGGAATCAGTCAACAACGTTAAAAAATATTTCCAGTTAGGAAGAGACTTGCATGTGGTTTGAAACAGTACTGACATCCCATTCACCTCAGATCTGACCAGTGTGGGACCTCTAAGTAGCTCCTTTCTCTATCATTTGCGAAATGCCCAACTACTGGAGCAACACTTTTCTTCCGGAGTCCCAGCTGGCAGACAGCCTAACCGAGTACCTAGACAGAGGTCTAGAAATTTACAAAAAAAAAAGGTGGGGGGGAAAAAGAAGCTGGCTTACGTGCTCCAGTTTGTCTTTCCTCCTCAGCCAGACACTGGCACTGTAGTCCTGCTGCTTGACAGTGCTGTAGAAGTTCGCACCTACTCTGGTGAGGCTTGGGGAAGGCTCCCTGGGTCTGCTCTTCAGCCTCATCTGCTCGAAGCCCTCATGGGGGGATGAGGAGAGCCAGTCATGCCTGACTTCCATCTTGACATGACAAGGCAAAGTCCAAGGAAAAAAAATCAGAAGAAATCAAGAAATTAAGAGGTACTAAACGAAGATGGTCCAAAAAGGAACAGGAGGGGGGAAGAAGAAAGAGAAGAAAAGCAAAAAAAGCCCTAAAACCAGAAAATGGTACGAGAAAGGGGACACAAGGCGAAATAGGAAGGTAGGAGGAGTGGAGGGAGAAGGAAAGGCTGCAGGTACGAGAGAGGAGCGGACTGGAAGAGATGAAAGGGCACTCGGGAAAGAAGACGCTCCAAAATGCCGCTGCTTGTTGCCTCGCCGCCAGCAAGCTGCAGCCCAGGACCGACGCAGCGGGAAGCGGCTGCGTGCGGCTCTGCCCGGGACGGAGGCGAGGGGCGGCGCGGCCCCGGCAGCCGAGGCCGGGCGGGGCTGCCGCCTCCAGCCCGCCTGCAGGTTGGCGCAGTGGAGGGGCCGCCGCCCGCCCGGGGATGAGCCCGGCTCCTCCCCCGCCTCCCC
>VZRL01004713.1:4489972-4751200 GCA_013397895.1 Origma solitaria
TGCCCTGCCCAGCCCGGGCCGGGGTGTGCCCCTCACGCCGCCCGGCCCCGCCGCGGCCAGCGGGAGATGCGGGGATGCGGGCGCCGGAGCCACCGCGCCGGCCTCTCCCCGCGGCACCTCTCCATCGCCGCGTCCCCTCCCTCCCTCCCTGGGCAGGGGCTCCCGGTGCTCTCGGGCGTAACTACACCGAGCTGCCGGCCCTTTCGCCGGGGCAGCCAGGAGCGCACCTCGCCTGAGCAGGAGGCGAGAGCCCCGGCTCGGCTCCGGTGCAGGTCCGAGTCCCGCCTGGAAGCCCTCGCCGCCGCAGCGGCTCAGCCAGCACCAGACCTCAGAAACCGAATCGCTTCTGTGGTCCCGATGGACAGTGTCGCTGGGATGCCCACACTCGTACATCCGTGGCATCTAGGATTTCTCTCATGAAATAAAAGACCTTTTGGGGTGGTTTCTATAGTCCTCTGCCATCTCTTTTAGTAAAAGTTGGTGTGTGCTGCTATTTTGCTCAAACGTGTTTCAGCAGAAAAAAGGACTTTCCTTTTTCACACTATGAAAAGCCGCCTCGCTAATTGCCCACACACTCTGCAAAGCTATATTAGGCATAGACAAGAAAACTTCCTCACATAGTGTATCAAGAAATATTTACTGGAGCTCAGAACAACATTTCAGTTTCTGGTCAATGTTTGCCGTCAGGCAAGTGTTTGCATGTATTCAAGTCCTTTGGAAATAGGTGTCTCTATGAGCATGTACCATTGATACATCAGCATCTGCAGATTTTTTCCCCACTACAGAGCTAAACTGATGTAGCAATTCAGATAAAGGGATATTGAGCTCGAAGTCTACATTTGAATCCAGTTAACCGAAAATTGCCTTTGAACGGTAAAAGAGTTCATCCAGACAAATTTCTGAGAAAATTGTAGAAGAGCCCTCGGCTAATCACTTCATCTGCAGTGAGCTCTACTTCCATCTGATCAAAAGGCAAATTTAAAACATCCTTATGATTGGACTTAAGGTGTATTACTGTAAAATACCAGCCAGAAACCAGACAGATAATGAATTTTTTCCTGTCAAAATTCAAAGGATAAAGGCAAAACTCGTACCACACTTCATAATTGAGGATTATTATTAATAGGTAATACTAGTATCTTTGTGAAATGCTGGAAAGATAAACTGAATGGTAACAGACGTTTCATTGGAACATAAATTACAGCATCTTATAAAACTATAAAGGCAATTTCAAAATACTTGCCTAAATACTACTACAAAAAAGAGTGTAACAAAATATCGACAACCAGAACAATTAATGTCATACACGAATAACTTTTAACTCACCAGTATAAAGGACTTGCAGTTTTCTTTCTGATAACTTCTAAGGAAATCTAGGTATTTCCAAGATTGTCAATACAACCTCAAAACACCTGGAGCAAAAATGGGACCAATGTGATCCTGCCGCATGCAGGACACACTTGAAGGCACTGAGATTTAATCCGTGGCATGTCCCAGCTGCAGCAGTTTTAAGCTCACACAGAATACCTTGATTAGAAGCCTGCTGAACTGAACTTTAGCTGCAGATTCCTATTTAGGAATTCTATATGCTCACAGATGCACCTACTCCCAAAGGACTGGAATAACTGCTAACATTCAGTCAGAAGAAAGGAAAAGAAAGGAAAAGAAGGGAGCCTCTGTGTTTCTTCAGATATACCATGTCCCAACAGGTGTAAATATACATAAATACATATATATATACACACACACACATAGTGTTCTTATAAAACCTGCATGTGCTGTAAATCAGGAGAGCCTGCTTTATGCTGCTTCTGCATAAGAATTTTCATCTTGTTTCTATAGCAGTATATGAAGGACTTCAACCTTTTCTTTATTCTTCTGATCTTTCTTGTTTATGCTGCTTGCAAATATTCAAAAAGAAAAGTTGTTAGTGTCACTCTGCAATTGCTACCTGCTTTGGTCCCCAAACCTTAATACTATAACAGAATCAATCTGTCACTGTACTTGAGTACAAGACATTGTCTCATTCCTCCATATGTATTGTGTTAAGATTTTTTTAACCATATATTAGCTTTTCAGTAGGGTTAATTTATCTTACCTTCCCTAGCTACACTACCAGCCGACCTCAGCTGGCAGAGGAACTTCTTTCTGCCTATCCAGGACAGCCAGAAAATGGAGTCCTAAAGTTGCTTTTAGTCTCTAGGCTATAAAGAGAGAGTTTGCTCCTCTTTCCAAACACCTTCTTTGACATGTAGGTGTGCTGCTTTCTACTACTACTACTGCCAACATTATTATTATCCCAGTCCTACTCTCACTAGGAATGAGAGGGAAGAGGCAAAAAAAGAAGCCTGGAAAAAGTCTGTTAAAATCATGTGAGCAAGCTATGCTTGCAAAGCCTTTGTTGCTTGCTAACCCCAAGCAGAAAAGGTTTCTAGTGGGAAAAGGTAATGTAATGACTATGAATTTTTGTGTTTTCATAAGAATTTTACTCAGGCAAAGTAATAAGCTAAGAATACAATGTCAGTCCCTAGTGAATACATGGCTATTAATCTAATTTTAAAAGAGTATAAAGCTGTTTCCCAGATTTTGTGTTCAAGTTTATTTCCAGTTTAGATCTATGCAAAAAACCCCAATTTTGTTCAACCAACCACAAGCATATCAACCAATTTAATTCAGACGTAATTCAACTCATTAAAATTCACTCAGTTCTGTAGTAGATAAGCAATTCCAATTGGCTGTATGAGCTGGATTAAGCTGCTGTCTTTCTCTTCCACGCAATTTTCAGAATTACCCAAACACCTGCGCCTGTCAAGGCCCTTTGCTTCCATAGCCAGATGACTACAGCAGCAAGGATGACTGAAATTACAAACATCACACTTATATAATTAGCAATAGATGCAAGTCATGCATATCATAACATGATTTTACCTTACCATGGTTCAGGCTACAGTTTTCTTCAATTCGCTGCCCACCTTAACACCAAGACTCAGAGGAACTCCTTTTAAGCAATCTACAGAATTTTCCATTTTCTATACCAACAGGATGAATGCTGTAGGGGGCAGAGTTAACTCAGGCCAATGCAAAGAAAATCAGGATATAAGTGGAAACATGTAGGTAGGGCTACAACAGTTTTATTTTTTTAAAAAGACAGGTTCTATTTCTTCCAAAAATCTTATCCAGATAAGTTTTAAAGGACCTGCTCCCTGTGCTCCAGCTTTCTAAACACCTTTTTTTTTTTTTTTTTTTTAAATGAAGGGCTTCTAGCCATTCAACATATATACAGGAACGTTAGACCTTTTATCAGTAAATGGCATATACCTAGAACTAACAAAACTTTATTTTGGCTGCATAGCTATACTTGCATGCATGCCCCTGTAATAGATTCAAAGCCTCCTTGCAAAGTACTAATTTCTAATGCAGAGCTGGGCTGCACACAAGCACTGGCCCAGTTTTTAGATTTTACCACACCTGACCAAAACAACAGGCAGCAATTGCCTGCAGGCTGAAGTCAGAGGGCTGTGACTGACACCAGCTCCAGCAGCAGTCCTGGGCCTGGCAGCCAGGTGGGAAGGGGACTGTCACCTGCTTACCCAGCTCAGCTGAATTTGCTTTGCATCTAGCAATTGTCAAAAACGCTCAAATGGGGACATCTTTTTAACCTCCCAATGACTCCAGCATGTCCCAGATTAAATTAATTATCTTTCAAACGATTTTTACAATCTCCAAAACACCAGCTCCTTCCCTGCCCCCAAATTCTATCAGCCTACAAAGAAAATCCCTATTGCAGCAGGCTGTTTCCTCTACGCTGATATGCTGGCCATGTCTCCAAGCCTATCTACTACTGCCTCCTGGAAGCAGCTGCCAATCATTGAAACATGGGCTTCCTATAGGGAAGGACCAGAGAGTGAAAAAAAAAAAGAAAGAAAAAAGAGATTTTTGTCCCCTATAGTGCAATGTCCTACAGCGCCAAGCACAAGGTCAGAATAGTAAAACTCACTAGATGTGCAGTAGGAAAAATGTAAGAAGAAAAGCTAGACTGCTTCATGGAGATTTGTAAATAATTTCTACATTGTTGCTTTGCCTAATTCTATGCAGCACAATATGAAACCTTTATATAGAATATCTATATCTTCGGTTTTTTAACAAGAATTGAAATCACAAGTATATAATGGGAGGGTCAAAGCTAAAGTTAAATTGAAGTTTTGCAGTTGGAAGTGCTTCAGGTTTCAGGTTATGAACATATCAGACACCTGCCTCAGAAATAACATGGAAACACTGTCTAATAAAGATAGTGTTCCTTCCCTTCTTTAGCGTCCCCATGTCGTTCTGAATTCAACTATTAACCAAACTCTTCTGTGTCTCTTGCCTGAAATTTTAGCCTCAAACTCTTTCTTTGTGTGATCTCTGATTCAAAATAAAACAAACAAAAACCAACGACAAACAAACAAAAAACCCCAAAACCACAAACACAACAAAACCCACACAAACAAAAAAGCAACCTTAACACACAAAACAACCAACTATCAAGGGCATCATTAGTCTTGAGACATCTCTTGTCTGTCAGATTTGGTTGAAATAAGCCATGTTCCAGAACATATTAGTCTGGAATTGACAGACAAATAGTATAATTACATAAGCTTTGTTTCCTTTAGAAACCAAATAAAAAATACCTGGGACATCAACTAATCCATCTTCCATTTGAAATACAATATTATTCTGTAAGCATTGTCAAAATTTCCTCTTAGCCTAGAAGTCCAGGGCTAGAATGTTTCTCCTACGGCATCCCTTCCACTTCCATGTAACCTAAGAAGGTGCTAAATTGGCCCCTTGAGTCTGTCATGTGCTGCCTGGATGCCAGCATAGACTGGGATGCTCAAACTCTCACTAGGGATTGGGAGAGAATATACAATATCTTCCATCTCAAATCAAATTCTGCCTTCACTCTTTCTACTCTTTTTCATCCCTTCTCCCACACTCATCCACACATTACCAAAGAATATTTTCAGTTCTGGGCCTCTATAATGTCTAGACAAGATTTCATCCTGCACCTTAAAATAATATTCATTAGTGGCACATACTAATGGGGCCAAATTCTGTTCTTTATTATACCTCTATGTCCCCACTGGAGTCATGAAATAAAAAGAATTGTATAATGAACCTGTAACCAAGGGGCAAAATTTGGCCTACATTTCTTTAAAATAAATGTGCAGCAAGAATTAGGTGTCCATTTATGAGAATGAGACCCTTTACATTTGTGTGAAGGGTGCAGGCTCTTTTTTTTTTTCTGTTTACTAGGCAGGTTCACATCTATCTCAGAGTAGGTTCTTCATGCTGAATTTATCTGGTTGGTACAACTAAGTACAGTAAGCAGGCTGCTGACAAGATCTAAGCTTTCAAAGAGTCTTGCTCTGAAGTGAGTTGTTAAAATTGTTCCAGAGGAGTGGCAGTCAGCAGACTAAAAACACTGTGAGGGACAATGTTTTTAACAGTTGCCCAGGGATAGAGGAATACTTCTTCACTTTTATTTTCAACACGTACATAAATTTTGGTTGAAAACAAGGGATATATTCGCTACATCTGCACAATTTGACATGTAGGGAGGAAGGGGCGAGAAAAATTGAAAAACCTATCATGAATCATAGAATCATTAAGGCTGGAAAAGGCCTCTAAGATAATTTAATTGAACATTTAACACTTTGTTTACCACTAAACCATATCCCCAAGTGCCACATCCACACACCTTTTGAACACTTCCAAGTATGGTGATTCTACCGCTCCCCTGAGCGGCCTGTTCCAATTCTTGAATGTTACTACATAAACAAAAAGGAATGCAAAGAAAATAAAATTCAATTAGAAGGTGGGGGAAGTAAAACAAAGAGAAGAAAACTTTAGTGAATACTCCTTTGTGCCTGGATTGGGCAGTATAAAGAAAGAACAGTCTCTAAGATTAACACTCTGAAACTTCCCCTAAGTATATTCTCACAGAGCATAATATAATGCAAAGAAAGAAATGTATTTCAAAAAGAACAAAACAGCAGAAAACCTTTTTTTCTTTTTTTTTTTTTAAATAGCAGGGTACCTCTGTAGTCTATGTGTGTACTTACTCAGCAAAATTTTCAGGACAAAAAAATTTTAAAACAGGAAGTATCCAAAGCAATCTTACATTTAAGACATTTTTTATCTGCAGTATATTTTTCTACCATACAGAAGAGTATATTTTAAAATAATCCAAACTTTTTTAATTCAGAAAGTTAGTTTTACATATATTTTACCCAATTTCACAGCACGGAAAAATTTTGAAGATATTTCTCTGAACAAAAGAAAATTACCTATATCTGAGCCCTTTGGAAATTAGCTCAGAACTTTCTAAACAATGTCAATCTGCACGCTACAGTATCAGAAGCTTTAACACAAACTGTTTTCTAACTGCAATAAAACTTAGAAGACAAAGTGATTCATCTGTATTTGTGCCATCCCATCTACCATAGATACAGTTGATTTAAAGCATTTTTCACTGAAATGTTTATAAGCACTTGGATGGCAGCTTCGAGTGAAATACAGGTGAAAGGGTCATTATTTGCTGAAATATTTTCCACAGAGAGAAAGCAGAAAGTTATGTCACAAAAGTCGTAACTTTTTCCCCCCCGAAGAGTTATGTCATGCTACATCAGACATCATATTTACTTGTGTGACAGCACCTAAAATAAGGTTAAATAAGACCCATGAGGCAATATGACGTGAGTACTTTGACTACATGCTTATCTTTGCACCATGGCCCAACTAATCTGACAGCATTTATGGTAGCTGTGTCCCAACAGAGCAGCTACACACAAAAGAGCAGAGTGGGAGGACAATGTTCTCACATGGTTGGTGCAGGAGAGAAGAATAGATTGTAGCAGCCTGGATTTAGAGTGGTTTGTGTTACAAAGAATCAGGTCCTTACAAGCAAGTGTATTTTATATAAAGCTTGACTGACCCAGAAGATTACATACATGTTTAACATTTCAGGACAAGTTTTCTGAAGGTTATTATTAATCAGTGCCTAGCACATATTATGGCACAGGTACAATATAAAAAAAATACAGTCACTTTCTCATTCACATTTGCTGTGATGAAAATCTTGGGATTCTTTGTACAAGGTTTTGCACAGGTATGTTCTAAGTGATAGATATATTCTAAGCCTCTCAAGCTTTCTATCTGAATAAAAAAGACAGAGATCAGAGAAAAAAAAAGGAAGCAGTTATTCCATTTTAGCAGATATAGCTTGAGATACGAAGAAGACATGCCAAAAGTTATTAAGTAGCCTGCAAAAGACCTAAAGATCTCCTGGAATTCATTCCACTCTTTAGCCAAAAGATGCACCATGCATTTGTGTTGATGATGAAACACTACAGGTGAAATATCAACCCACTGGTTATGCAGTAAAGGATTTCACTATGTTTCTCTACTAGTGTTGCACTAAGATAAGTAGCAGTGAAGGTGCTGAAAATACTATAGACACGCTGTCGAACAGGTATGGCCTCAACCGGACTTGGCGAATTCATTACATGGTTTTGAAGCTGTATTACAAGCTCTTGATTACTTTACAACCCTGATGCTATTTCACAAAGTAACACAGAGTGAAGGGGCATTAAGGTACAGAAAAACAAAACTACAGAATATGTCAGCTGTTATTTGAAGGAGGCAGAAATTAATAACTATTGGTGTCATATGCTAATAGGAAAAAAAAATAAGGGACATGAGTCAAAGCTGCCAGTATTCTGTCCCTGACAAACAGTTTTGCATCCCAAGAAGCAGTAGTTGGTTTGAAGATTAAAACATATATCTATATAGTGTCTCACATTTCAGAAAAATGAGGAAGAATGAATGATGTAATTTTTTTGCTGCCCTGAAACTGTTTTTGTTTTCTCAATACATATATTTCTGTTACATTTAACATGTTCAAAATGGGACATGTTAGAGCTAGTCAGAAAAGCTGTTGGTCCATACTTAATTTTATGCATTTGAATATGCACTGATGTGCAGTTGTGTTGATGTGACCAACACTTTGCTGAATCATTGATCACTAGGATTCAGAAAGGACTGAATCTGCCTGAGATCCTTGGGATATAGGATAGTCTTACTTTTTATGAACTTCTGGGATCAGATTAACATTATTAAACACAATACATTTGCATTTAGAGCCACAGCTTTAAAGAAACAGTCTCAGCTCATCCTCAATTAGCTGTATCATCACTTGGAGGTTGCACTGGTAGACAAAAGCTAAATGAGGGAGCATGGATATGTATCTCTGCAAACACTGTTCCCTCCCCTGTATCGTGTGGTTAGGCCTTCGTATGCAGTCAGGCAGCATAGCCATAGCTCCACCCTATCACCGCCATGTGAGACATGCTCCTAATGGGCTTTGCTGACATTCTTCTAGAATGTGTTTCGTTCTAATGAAATCCACATGAAATATATTCTAAAGGAGAAGTTATTTTTCCTCATTAAACACTCTCAATGGCTTAAACCAAATCTTCTTGGAATGAAAAAACAAAACTCCTGTGAAAATGGAGAACTTCATTTCTTAAATCACCAGAACTGCTGTAAACAGGCAAGGGAGGGACTGCAGTCATCACAGTTTGCATACTCTACTCTAGAAAGGAAAAATTATTAGAACTTTTTTTAAAGTGGAATTTTGATCATCTGCAAAGCCTAGAAATTACTGTAAATGTTCAAGCTATTGAATGTTGAAGTATGCATTACCCTTTCCTGAAAATTGTTGTGGTGCATATGATCCCTTTTTATACTGTACAAGAAGGATTCAGATAATCCCTAGATGCGTCACTAAGATTTTTCATGCAGAAAATATTTGCAATTGTGATAGTCCTGAGGAAAAGGTAGAAAAGGTTGATGCAGTGTAAGGTATCTTAGTATTTAGTAGATATACTAGGCTCTTGCTGTTTGTTTTCCAGTTAATTTGCAGCACTCTACTTCCCTTCTATAAAGTATTTAATTGTCCTTATGTAATGAAAGTTAGAAGCTGAAAAACCTGAAGCAGTTACATAAATGCTTAAGCCCATCAACCAAATTTATCAGGCATTCTAGAATTTACAAATTCAAATACAAATTCTTGAAACATTATAAGAAATCAAAATAAGGCCACTTTAGGGATTTTTTTTAAGAGCTTTAATATGCTCCATGCTTTGGAAGAGAATTTACAAGAGGTTGTTTTGTACCAGGAATGTGCTTCCTCCTTTCTTGTAAAAATCCATCCACAATTGACCATGTTATACTTCTAATTCATACAGTTTGCTCATTATATACTTCTTAGAGCTCGCATGAAATTCCAAGAAACTATGTAGGTAAATACCCCAATATCACATACTAAGCAGAGTTTTCCCAGGCTTCTTCTGTCTGTATTTCTTTTGTGGGGTTGGAAACCAGAACTAGAAAATATTCTCTCTTCTGTGAATCTCTGTCTTAACAGCAAGGCATAAAAGACAGAAGAGTCCACCCAAAAAGGAAAGGAAGTTTAAAAATACATTATCTCTGATAATGGGAACTGCAAAGTGGGGGTTAATTAGAACTGGCTTTATAGGAATGAAGGCAGTCATGGGGTTTTCACAGAAGAGACAAGAGTTTGATTTTAGAGAAGATGAAGGCTTAATTTTCTGCAATTCAATGCACGCTGGTTTGGGGCTATCCCATAAATGCTACATTCCTACAATCAAAGTATTGATCATAGGTTCCTTCAGTTGGTTCAGTGGGTACTTCTTCAAGAGCTTTCCCAGTAATGCTAACTTTAGGCAAATATGGTACTGCCTGGCTAACACCATCACAAAATCAATAAACTAATCTCAGTATTATATAGAATCATAGAATATCTTAAGTTGGAAGGGACTCATGGGACTCACCAAGTCCAAATCCCTGCTCCTTGCAGGACCACCTAAAAGTAAGCAGTATGGCTAAGAGTGTCATCCAGCTGCACCTTGAACTCTGACGGGCTTGGTGTTGTCACCTCTTCCCTGGAAAGCCTGGTGATTCACCCTCTCCCATGGAGGGTGAGACATTTTCCTC
This sequence comes from Origma solitaria, assembly GCA_013397895.1. Classification (NCBI taxonomy): domain Eukaryota; kingdom Metazoa; phylum Chordata; class Aves; order Passeriformes; family Acanthizidae; genus Origma; species Origma solitaria. Next base: position 4,500,032 of record VZRL01004713.1, read on the forward strand.
ATGTCCAGTCTGACTTTACCCTGATGCAGCTTTGTTCCATTTCTTTGCATCTTAACACTGGTCACCAGAGAGAGATCAGCACTTCCTCCTTTGCTGCCCACCTTGAGGTTATGTCTTAAGTGAGGGTGTAGTTGTTACCAAGTCTATTAATGACAGTGGGGCCCCAGTCTGAGCATGGCAAACGAAGAGGATGGATTAGCTTGAAGAGGATTGAGTAATATTATGGAACGTGGTAGTTGGATTCAGAGCAAAAGGGACTCAGGGTGAACAGAGTGGCTGGGGAAAACAGTTTAGCACTGAATAGTTTCTCTATTCAAACTGTAATTAAACCTTTTCAGTCTGTTGTGAGGGATTCAGTCTGCAGTTCAAGACGAGAATGTTATTACTTACATTTGATTTAGAAATAGCCTTCAACACTTCTAATATACTTTAGTTTTATAATCTCAAAAGAAAGAACTAAATTCTTTAAGAATTTTGTATTTACTTTTCTCTACTAGTATTGTACTGAAGGAAACCTTAATATTTATAAATATGCTATGGGAATCAATTTTGAACAATACAGAATAATTTCTTCAAAAACTAGATTATTAATAATAATGAATATGTCTTGCAAATCTAATAAAGCAGTAAACCTATATAATTTATGCTTGTAATACAAGCTGTAAAGCAGTTCAAAATGGAGACAAGAAAAGCATGCTAAAGAGCTAAAAATTTCTCTTTGAACCCTAAACACTAACACTCTGACATGCTACTTATGAGCAAAGAGCCAGTCACTGTGAGCTGATGTTCTTCCAGTGTTCTTCCCAAACATATCTTTTTAAGAGCTGAAATAACTGGCTGGGAAAGGCAACTGATGTTCCTCATCTGAAAGAGCAGTGGGATGTTCCTCCAGATATTTTCACAAACAAAAGTAGAAACACTGGTATGGGTAGGGCTTGGCAGAGAGGAAGCTTACATTCATTGTAAAATAATCCAAGTACCAGTTAAAATCTGGGAAAGATCTGGAGCATCCTCCATTACCTTCAGGCCAAATTATGCAGAAATGTCATGACCTAATACATTAGTACTTGGCCTGAACTGCAGAATGCAGTCTCCTTACCTTGTGAACAGCTGCTCTACCCAACCCTCTTACTTAGAACCATCATTCACTATGGAGTTTTGAAAGTCAAATATAAAAGTTTCAAAATTAATTTTAAAAAAATGGAAAGGCTTGTCCTTAATCCCTAGAACACACTACAGGGTCCACCGTATCTGATACAAGTATATCCTGTAGCCATGTTCTGTCATGTCTTTATTACTCAAACTAAGGAGGTTTTCATCAAATAGCTGGCTGACCCATAGTAGTTTGGAAGACCATCTAATGGCATTCAAAATATTCAGTAAAAAGAACAACCAAGCAAAGAATCCAACCCAAAAGAGTTTTCAAACTACTGAGAATTTTGTATGTTGTGTATTTGGGGGAGGGGAGTAACCTAGGTTTGTAGAAGAAACCCTGAAAATATGACCCAGTTGCACCTCACAGTTTTAGAGAAACAGAAAGCAGATACAAAAAAAATCAATTTTACCAATAATTACGGCATTTGGGGACATGTCATGTTTCATCCTCTTTAAATTATTGAATTTCTCAATAATATCACACAAGATTTTTTTTTTCCTGGATATATCTTACAGACTTCTTAAGTTTTGTAATACTAATTAGGCCATTGACAGCAGTTCCAGAGGTGATTTGTGGTTTCCAAGACTGTCTGTTTCAGGACTAAGGAACAATACTGTTACTTTTGTAATTGGTTTATCATTAGGGCTTGGAAATCAGCTGCAATATTTGAGGCTGCAGTACATAACTATAGATTCTGTAGTTTTGTGCAGTGGGATAAGAACATCTAATAGCTTGTTACAGAGCCTGCCTTAAAAGCTGAAGCATTTGCCAGTCTGCTTGGCATTATTGGACATTTGGTATCAGACAGGAAAAACAATACACTGAAAAACAAAGAGAAAGAGCATGAAAATAGAAAAGAAACCAGGCAGAAAAGCTTGGAAGTTGAGATATTGATAATAAACTGCTGTCTGGGACAGCAAAAACTTCATTAAATATATCTCCCATGTTTCTATATCACACAATTCATTCTGTATGATAGGGCAGGGAAGGCAAGGCAAGGGAGGGGAACAGGGAGAAAGGAAGGGGAGGCAAGAAAGCATGTATTTGTTGGACTCTTCTGTATTTCTAGACATGTACAGAGTAGATTAATTAATAGCTCAGAGGATAGTAGTAATAAACTGCACTGTATGCTTGTCTCCCGCATATTGTAAAATAGGCCTATACATTGTAGTTCTGTCTACCTATTCCCAGTGAGAAACCGTGGTACAGATGGGCTCACAACTATGCATGGACTAAGAATTCTCCTTGAAATCCCGGCGTGACTCCTGTACTTGGGAACAACATTCTACCTTTTGTCCACTTGGCCTCCCACAGAGGAGAGAGACAAAGAAGGAAGGGAAAAAAAAGGATATAAAAAAAAGCAGCGGCAGCACATTTTTTAGGCTGCAGGGCTTTTCTTCCTGCAAAAGGAAAGCAAATGGCCTTTTATTCCCATTGCTGCCTGTGGCACTTTTCCTCCCTGTGAATCCCATTAATTTTAACACACTGGTCTTGCTGTGTACGTCCAAGTTCCTGTCTCATTTTTAGTCCCTTTTGGTGACCTGAAGACTCATAAGAGGAAGTAGGACATAGCTACACAGGACAAAAGAAAGAAGAAGTTCAAAGTAAGTGAGAATTTTCTACAGTAATAATAGATTGTTGACAATCTTCAAAGTAAGCCAATGCTTTCCTCTTCTACTCTTCTTTCATCTTCATTCAGTTTACAGTCAGAAAGAGGAAAGGTTTTTCTGCAGAAGGTGAGTTTCTGTCCACTTCTTAGACAGTCAGAGCTTATAATGCTCTAAGGGAACATTTCTGGACTAAAGTAAATGAAATCTCCATTAATATATTTAAAATGTAATTTGTAAGCAAAATGAAATAAAGAAGGTGAAGATGTGTCCTCGCAGTTTTCTTCAGTGACTGTGTGTAAGTAACTTTATTCTTTTCATGCTTAATAAATTCCACAAAAATGACATTAAAGCAGGAACTTTATAACTAGTTTAGGATCAATTACTAATAATCACACTACACTGTATTTCAAGAAATGTGTAGGTAGTTTTATAGCGCAAACAGGCAATTGCATGTTAGTTGGAATTACTGAGTTCTAAGCAATCTCTTTTTCTGGGTCTGCTCTTGGTTCATGATATAAAAATTTAAATTGCATTTTCAGCAACTCAGAGCAGTTGCGATTTTAGCTCCAGATTTTCTTAACCTTCTTTCACTGAGCTTGCACAGGACTATAAATTATGCTGGGTGGAAAAAATTGAGAAAATCATGCAATCGTATTTTGCATCAAACACCAGACTTTTTTTCCTATTTGATTAACAGTATTCTCTCCCAGCTCACAAGGGAAAGACTTCCTATGCAGAATGGAGCATGATTCTATTTTTATGGAGATCAGTACAAACAGGTATTTACTGCCTTTCTGTATTGTCCTCAAAATCTTTGAAGATGTGATTTTTCAATGTCAAATATTTTTTGTATCATCAAAAAGGATCACATGCAATAAAAATTGAAAGAAATATTCATTGTTTAAACTGAAAGTAGTTGAACATGAACAATTTATGAACTATTTTGCATTCTGCTAACCACATTTTGTAATTTTCTGAAAGGATATGCCAACATTTTCTTTGAACTGCTGGGCAGTATCATGATTTAATCCGTACAATTCCAAAGACAGATACAAATGAATTAAAAATCTGTCTCCCCCAAGATTAATCAATAGGGAATATAGAAAGCTAACTCTCTTCTCTCTTTTCGTCCTGATGTTTTCCAAAGAACAATGGTTTTGAGGGAACTATCAAAATTGCAATTGCTCCATCAGCTGTTATGATGGGCAAATTAAAGTTCTAACTCACAGTGATATTTCTAAGTCCACAAAAAAATATAAAATATTTCTCACACTTACACAAGTTGTGCTGAAGAAGTGATGGAACCAGGAATTGCTGACATATCCATAGCCTCCACGTTATCCTTGTCCCATATGTTTCTGGTCATGTGTCACTGAAAAGTTTATGTCTCGTATGTTTCCCCCTCCATCACCATCACAGCATGCATATAGCAACAGTACTTACTATTGCATGGGCAAGAGTTTTAGTTCCCCAGTCAAAATAAAAACCAACCCAACTTATAATGAAGTGATTGTGGAAAAGTAAATTGCAAAGGTGGTTCTATTTTTTCCTGTTCTGTATGGGACTGGGTAAAGCTCAGTATCCAACTAGCTGAAACAATATTACTGAGCTATATTCAAGTGAAATATGGAGTAGTACTAGCCTCATACACATGATTGAATTAAAAGGCCGATGAATGTGTTATTGATATTTCTTTCATGCATAGTATAACACATCTCAATAGGTTTTTATTCATTTTTCCTGACTGATGAAAGAAATTGTAGCAAAATATTCACTAAAGTGGTACATTAGTTAAATTACGATGCTGAGAGCACTGAGGCTCTTCAACAATTTATTTACTGGCTCACACATTACCACCAACTTGTAATAAACTGCATTTCATTGCTGACTTGTGAGACTTATGAGAAATTAACAACATAAAAGGAGAAGAAAATGGAATTCTTATGGTATGATATAATTACTTGCACATATTATTAATACTAGGTCTAATTTAGTGAACTGCTACTTTATGAATCCTTGTATATTAGAAATTATGCCCATGTACCTCTGGAGCTAAATACTAAATAATTTATCCTTTCTCATGAATAATTGTTATGAAATTTTTAAAAAACATTCTCAAAAAGCATCTTGATTTCTCCAAGTCCGTAGAAATGCTACATTAGAAAGGTCATGGATAATTCTTTGGTATCTTCACTAACTTCTCCCTGACTGATAGTTTTCCCAGTTTACAACAGACCTTTGCATACCTGAGAGCACAGTATCTATATAACTAGCTGAAAAGCAACCACTATAGGTGCTTCAAAGAAAAAATCCTCAGTTTTATTGTCTATGCATTTCTACAACACTCAGAAACACCACTAGCACTGAAGTTTGTTCTTAGATTCACAGAGAAAAAAGGGAACTCTAAAACCATATCACATTTTTACTCGGATAGATTTTATACAAAATGCTGAACTGAGCCATATAACTGTGCCTTTTGTGATAGCCTGGTTTCTTAAAGTCCTTTGCCAGATATCCAATCAGACCTAGACATAATCAACACATACATCTTTCACAGTAAAATTAACCCCTTGTTTCTCTTATCCAAGAGAAAAGAGCATGTTTCAAATGATGCAAAACGTGGTTTTCTGAAAATGAAAGCAACAACGAGGTGAAGAGAGTTTTTGTCAGTGAAAAACTTTTTCTCTCTTATTTTCCATTGGTTATGTACACAAATGCTTCTACATTTTTGCTACAGGTAAGCAAATTTGTTTACAACTGTGTAAAAATTGCAGGGTATTTATTTTTTTTCTGACATTGCTGTTCTGATTATTTTTTTGAGCAATAAAAATGAATCAAAACAATAAAAAAACCACTCCCCAGAACATCAAGGCCACATGCCAGTTTCCTCACTGCTTCTGTCCTGTATTGTCAAGTACAGCAGTGCTCTTGTTCCGAGACCCATCCTTGTTTATAAAACATGTCAGTACATATTACAATGTTACTTTCATTTTTCCAAAGCCTTATGGTATTTCCATCACTAGTCAAGCCTTAGAGCATTATCACACACTAGAAATGAGGCAGTAAGAACTGTAGTTGTACAAGACAGTACTTCAAGAATGCCCTAAATGGCACTCTTAACTAAGAACAGCTGAACTTTTCCAGCTGCTGGCTGCAAAACCAGACAACACAATGGAAGGCACAGGCCACTTCAACAAGAAAAAATTGTGCTTTTTGTCAGGAAAAGTATGCAAGATGTAGAATACAAAAGCATCAGCAACAGACTGACACCTGTGTTTTAGCAATTGTGTGAAATACATTTTCAAAAGCATTTCAAAATTTATCAAGAGAAGGTACAGTATATAATTGTTATCTGAAACTGCTGGGTTTTGTCTGTAGCAATAAGCGGTAGCCACAATATTAGCAGTCTTAGTCACCACTTTGGTTAGGGGGGAACATTCTCTCTCAGCATCTCAAGCCTGCATTTAAAGAAGAGAAATTAATGAACACCAAGGCACTGGTGCTTGAATTTATCTTCCCCTGCTGCTACTTCATCTCTGTTTACTAACCTAGCAATCTTTCCAAATTCCACAGGGATACAAATTCTTTATCATGCTGGAATAAGTCATACTAGAGTAAATTTAGAAAAAAATCCAAGCTTCTGTTTATGATAATGCCAGCAGCCATATCAATCTAGTGAAGTCATACAGAATGAAAAGATATATAATGGAATCTGACTGGGGATTAAGTGGGAAGTTTCTTGCTGTTTCTATGGACATTGCAGTTTGCTAATTCTGTAATGGGCTAGATTTTGCATTCATGCAAGACTATCTGCATCTTCTCTCTACACAAGGGAAATAAGGAGCTTAGTAATTAATAGCCAAGTCTATTAATCGCTTACTTTGGACTGCAGATACTATCAGTGCATAGGTGCAGAAACCATTCAAGATTATTCTCCGTCTTTCTGCAATCTGTTTTGTCAAAGAAAGTCAGGAAAACCAACAAGGTTCATAGCTGAGAGGCATTTGGGCACTCATGAAAAGCTATGCAAGCTTCCTTGGTAGTTCTTTGTCCTTACGTAGCCAAACAAATTTTTACCACATTTGTTATAATACAGACTTTGATATTGCCACTATTATCAGTAAAATAAATAAAAACATTAGACTTCTTTGAAAAATTCACTCAGGAAACATGTAAAACAACACAAATCCAGTAAAAATATTTGTCGCTACTCTGAACTGCTCTGTGATCCTAGGGTAAGGAGAAATAGCTTGAAAGAATTTAAAGTAATCGCTCCAAATAATGTGAGTTCCTATAGAGTGATGCTACCTAAATTGAATACTAACATTACTCTCAGAAATAAAAGCCAAAACATATTACATCAGCTTTTATCTGTAGTATCATGCCAGTTACTTTGACATGGTTGCAAAAATATATGCTCCATTATTTAAGCTGCAAATACTATGCTGCTATCATAAATAGATCTCTTGCAGAGTATTCTTAATATATTTTTCCTTTCCTAGAACTGATTAAATATTCTCTACCATGATTAAAAATGCTCCACAGGTAATGGATTTTGATTGTTTGCCCAGTATCCTCTAAGCATACATAGGAATAAGTACAAGTATCCTGACTCAACATAATCTGGTCTGCCCTCTGACAAACGAAACATTTTACGCATATTTCCCTCTCTTTTACGTGGGGAACAATTAGAATTTGCTTTGTATACCCCTCTGAGATGACCACCAGCGGTAAGGTGCAGGAGAAACTGGACTTAGAAAACCTTTTGCTTCCTAATGTTCTATTGGCATTAATTGCATTTACAATCAGTGTGTCTCATTTCTTATCAGTGGCAATACCTTCCGAATATGTGTTAATCTGGGATGTGATAACACAAATGGAATATCAACTGAAGCAAACCCAAATATTACAATTGCTTTCAAAGACCGAAATTGTCAGGGAATGAGGAGGCATTTTAATCTGAGAAATCACCTCAGCAGTAGTATCTAATCCTCAAAGGAGATCTATTCAATATTGCAGCTGTAAATTTGAGCATGGCCATAAGGCCAAAAAGAAGAAAATAAGTACATTTCTGCAGCTCTTTCCAGAAAAAGTAATTAAAGGAGAGCCTCCATTCTCTTCTTCTCATTGCTCTTAGAGAGTACAAGGAAAATGGAAGTGTAAAGTAAGTGCTGCAGATGGCGTAGAAGCAGACATAAATTTGAAGGCAGTTTTGAAAAGCAGAGACCGCAAGGAGAGAGCTGAGAATTAAGGTTCTCTTATTACTACATTAGGACATGCTCAAAAAATATTATGCGTATTGCCTTATTGTTTTTTGGCTGTGTTCAGGTATAGAATCAGAGTAATATTTGATGTACTGTCTCCTGAGTCCACTTCTCCACTTGAGGTCTTGAGGCTGTTTTACAGGTTGTTTTCTACAATTTCCTTTCTTTCTGTGTTTTCATCCTGTAGCAGCACTGTTGCATTTTGCTCTTATGAAAGTTACCAAGAGAAGACTAGATGGAAGTTATAAGAGATAACATAAGTATGAATTCGTTCTTGTTGCAAACTGCAAGGCAGTTCTGAAAATCACATATTGGTGTACCATTTCCATTGATAATTATTTATTTGAACTTATCTTTCAGTTAAAAAAAAAAAGAATGTGTGGAATTTGTATGTGTCTATATGTGAATGGTATATGAGGTCTTCTAAATGAGAAAGAAGAGAAAAAACACAGACATACACCAATACTGGAATTTAGGTGAGACAGAAAATTTCTTTCTATATTCATCCTGTTTTCCCAAAGAATTTAGGAGTTGGACAAACATGAAATGTTGATGTGGTGTAACTGACACCTTTTTGAATAGTAGAACACAATTGCTATCATTTTGGGTTTTGTTTTGCTTTGATTTTGTGCAGTTGGGGTTTTTTAAACAGATTGGCTTCAAATACTCTAAAATACTGAGATAAAATTTCATCTCCCACACATTGGGTATGTAAGCATAAATGGACAATTATACTATTTTCAAATGGAGTTTAGATTTAAAAAAATAGTCATTTGTAGTGTGCATTTTAGGATCTGATTTTGAACAGTTGTACACCCACAGGAGAAGTTGTCACTATTTTTGTTAGTCTTATTCCATTAAATAATGTATTCATGGCAGAGAATAAATTTCAATCTATATTGTGTCTAGTCCCATGAGAAGAATAATTAAATGGCAATAGGATAATTATTTTCCGTGGCTTGAAAAAAACTGCACAAATACCTGGAGAAAACAGAAATTTCAGATTGCCAAAACAGTGAGCTCTGAACACTGTTGTTGCTATTTCTACATGAGGGGAAGAAAGAGGCTTCAGTTTAGACTGAGACCAAGAGTTAAAAAGGAGATGTTTAGGATCAAATCAGGTGTTAGATTCAAATAGATTTCAGTGGCCTTTTGCTTTCCTCAACTTCTCTTTCACCTAAAAACTGTCAAGATAATTGTGTCAAGAAAAGGATTAAGGGATTTTACAGAAAATCAGAATTTGAATCAACAACTGAAATGAGAAGTAAGCAGAGGTCAAACTGGAAAAATAATGCCATATTTAGTAGTGAGACAGTGAAGGTGAATATCATGGAACATGAAGAATTCTTCATCACCTTCAGTTAGGATTGATGTCCTTCTAAAAGATTCACTCAAATGAGGATTTTACAAGTCAGACGTAGCAATGACTTTCAGCAATTCAATATTAATGCTATCTAAGAGTTCAAACAGATATTTAAAATATTTCTCTGACTTTGAATTCTATGAATATTATTAATATATATAGCAGAAAAATCTAATGCATGTAACAGGATATTTGTGAATGAGTAACAGATGAAATCAACTTCTGCTCTAAAGAAACAGATTTTCTTTTTTATACTTGCCCTTAAAAAGGAAACAAAATAAATTGGGTAATTATATTGTATAATTGTAATAAATGTTATAAAATAGGTATATGCTAAAAATCTCTATATGAATAATAATTGCTCTAAACATTGTTTAGTGTTTATAAAATTATGTGTCTGATAAACTTTTTGAATCACCTACTTTAGAAGGTAAGTAGAGAACAGCCGAGGTAATTGGAAATTAATTTATTGAATTATATCCGTTCAAACTGTCTTCTCACTTGAAAATGCTGAAGGGCAGGTGAACTGTTCAGATGATGCAAGTCACAAAAGCCACCTGCTGAGGTGTAAGGATCCTTTAAAAATACTTTGGATTAAGCTTCAGGAAAAGGCAGCTCATGTATTACATTCTCCATCTGGAGGATGTGATCAAAATGGGTCTATCAAAAAAAACCCCTTCAACCCCTAAGTGCTTTCACAGTGGTCACAGCTGGAAGCTGGGCTGTGGTTTAGTAGGCTGAGCTTTTACACTTATTGCTGATAACTATTAGAAGTATGTGGAGTGCTGACAGATTCTTTTCTGGCACTGACCTAGATTTAGCCTGATTCAGTTCAAAGGCCTTTTCGTAGGGAGAAAACCCTGTCCTTCCCTATATTCTGTCTAATTTATGCAACTCATTTAGTCTAGAAGCCTCTACAACCTGTAGTATACAAAGACAATTCAAAGCATCAAGGGAATACACTAAATATGAGCATAGCCCAGTTTTATGATCTCTATGTCTGACAGCAACAAAGATTATTCTATAGTGTTATAAAATCATGATTCCCGTGAGCTATTCCCAAAGGACAGGCATCAATCAACGTTTCAGTGTCATTATGGATTGGAAAGCTTTTATCTCATTTGACAAGTTCAAGTTCAGGAGGATGACTTTGACCTTCTCAGAGCACCTCTAAATTCACAGAAATTGGTGTCTTTGCCATGGGCACTTATTCATGTATATAAAGAGAGCAGCTTACAGAAATTTTCTACTGTATTCACCATGGGCTTAGACTTCACTTTTACACTCCTTATAAAATTCCTTTTCACGTACAGAGAAGCTGGGTATTTACCACTTCTCTCACTTTTATAATTTTCTTTTAAAAATTTACCTATCCTTAAAATCTTAATATGACATTCTAATGAGTACCTTCCTATCTAAATCCTTACATCCTTACAAAAAACACCACAAACCCAGACTTTTCTTACTAAAAAGGTTGTGTTCAACCTCAGCTGACCTCAAAGATAGGAAGATGTCGCTGATTACACAGAGAGTTTGGGCCATTCTCCATGTTCTGTTCTTTCCAAAGTTATCAATACCAGTAATACAATCTGTATTTTGTTATGCTAATGTTTAAACTCTCCAGAGTTCCTGTTTCTTGAATTCTACTTGTCACACTGCCAATTTGTAGAGTTTCTTCAAATATTTTTGTATCCAGTCCTGTCTAGCTGTAAACAGCATCTACATCTTCAACCAATTTAATTAATATACAATACATCCTGACTTCTCAGATTGTCACCAGTGGCAAAAATATACTGTGAAAATGAGGGTAGAGAAATTATTGATGTGTAATTTGTAAATATGTAACTGAAATGCTAAATCTAGTTGTCCTTGGTTTTCTTTCGTGGTCAGTGGTGAGCAAGAAGAAAGTTCAAAGTGCCTAATGCAGGCTTCTCCTTTGATTTACTTGCTGAAGGTGGACTATGTAGGGAACCTAAAAATGAGATTTGTGTGACCAAAAGCAGACAGGAGGAGCTTCTTCTGGTCACTTCAGGCTTCTTTTCAAAGTCAGTGTGAAAAAATAGGGAGTAAATCTTCTTTAAACTGCATGTCTGTGATAGGTCTAATGAATCACTTTCTTCTTCTCCGGTTGACCTTAAAAAGGAGTTTCCAAAGACTTGCTTCAGCTTCTGTTGTAAATGCCAGAAGTTGGTGATATGAATCCCACTCTAACCTCCTAATTTAGGTTATTAAACTTAAGTAGCAACTTCATGCATAGCTCCTGACTATCCAGTAATTGAACTTTTTTTCCCCAAGTATTGAAAAGTATATTATTTCATTACTTCCCAGTTAATGTTTACTTTTCAGGCAACAAAAAGAATTTAGCAGATACATTTCACCCCAAAACTCTTCCTACCTTCTCCTTCCAGGCCTGTAGCACTCACTCTGTATCCACATCCAACAGACCTCCAGATTCATGCAGCTAAGTCTTTAAATTGCAACATCATGAGCAGAGCTACCTCCTCTTGTGAGGCCCCTATGATCCCAGCCCTCAGCAAGACCATTAGTTCCTTCTAAATAGTTGGCTCTGGGATACTGGACAAATTTTTGGAAGCAACAGGAAAATTCTAGTTCATAAAAGGTGTGTAACTATTATGATTATATATTACTTTTCCTGGAAAAAAGGGGGATCCTCGGCGGCATTTGGCTGAGATGGCTGCCAGAGAGTTGCTCACAGTAATTTATGAAATTGGATGATTACCCAGACACTGGTACTGGTAAACAAAATAGGAACAGAAGCTGAGAGGTGTCTGACCTGGACATTAGGAGAGAATGTGTCATCCTTTCCTTGTAGAGTTCTGTCTCAGCTCAGGATCTGTAAAGTTTGGCTTGAGTCTCCTTCCACTGCATGGCTGGGACAGCAGCATACTGAACAAAATGAAACCAAAGTTGGAATAATGCAAACTGTATATTTTTCTTATACACTTATAATAATATGCTTCCACCATCTTCAAATAATTTCTACAAATAAGAGGTCACTGATTATCAATACAACTTACAGTGGCTCCTGTTTGGCAATAATTATCAACAAACATTTCACTGATTTTTAATTTTTTTTCTTTTTTCAACTATTCATAATGCTCTATAAATCATGAGAATATTTTCTGGTTAATATAACTACCTCTTTAAAAACAAGACAGTATTCAAAATGTATACATTAGACTCTTAAATGGTTAAAGCTTCTAATAATAATGTGAGGGTTTGCGCGATTAGAATTTTACATAAGCAAGTGACACAAAATTAAAATAATGGCAATTACAAACAATCTTTTCATCTGTCTGAAGGAAACGTTTCCTGCAGCAGCTGGCAGCATACTTGGAAGCAAGACACACTCGTTGTGTCTGTAAAAGGGGAAAATGAAAATGTGGTATGTACTACTGCTACTTCGCTGCCATCGTACCAGGGCTCTCCAAGCAGGGGGAGCGCCACCCACGTGTGTATCACGGTACCTTTTGGGGTTGTATCTTCTGATTGTACTGGCAATGAGAACCTCATAGAGCAGAGGCGGCAAAGCACTTCCAGAGAAGCAGGGAAGGCTGCAAAACAGAAGCTATTCTGCATACCAAGCTCCCCTCTAGTAATAACCCACATCACATTGACGTGGGTAAGTCAAACTGTTTGCTTCTTTCACTGGGTAAGAAATGTTCTGCCAGGATGATGTGAGAACTGGAGCTGTTGTAAGGATGGGAAGTTTTAAAACTGTTTATGAATGCAATGATAAACTGCAGCTGGTGCTTTGGACCACATCTTTTAAAGAGCTAGTAGGGCTGCTTCTGCAGGAATACACACAGCTCAGAAAATGCCTTGGTGGTTCAAGACATAGGAAGAGGGTGAGGGTGATGTACATGCCACAGGGCTGAAGAGATACCATGTGCCTTAAATAGCTGAAGGACTTGAGGTGCAGGTCTTAATTTGGGGAAGAAGAGCAGAGATGTATGGTAGAAATAAAGGGAATTATCAATGACTATGGACAGTGGAATGGAAACACTACCTTGGAGGAAAATGGTTAAAGAGCTAGAAGATCAGATGCTGGGATGGTGGATTAACAGGCAGAGTATGCACTGGGGCTAGAGGATAGGTATACATATATGTATGCATAAAAATATATTTTTTTCTTAAGTTTTCTATGGAATATAATTTTCCTTTACTAGATTTGTCAATAGTTGTTAGAACCATTCAGCAACATGAATATACCCTACTGTGTGTGATAAATAAGCTGTACTTACAGTCAGGCTTATTTACCACACAAGTTAAACATCGTATCACCAGTCTCCTTTTTAATTACCATCCCTATTGAAAGATGCTGGCCTGATTTACAGAGCAGTGCAGCAAATGTAAGATTACACAGACTCGATAATGAGCTGTAAGCACCTATGAAAATGAGGCCAACTTTATACTTGGGTATTGCACAACCCAGAGCTAATGAAGCAGCCACACTGCTGAACATCTCCTGTATAAAACATTCATAATGAAAAGCACATACTGCAGTGTGGAGGTTGGTACTTTGAGAGTTTGTTGGTTTTTTTAGTCACCTACTTTTCCCTGAGATTTGCGGGATCAATGAGCACAGGAAGATGGCAAAAGACAATGACTTTGATTTTTGCTGACTGCAAGCATGAATCTGTTTTATTTTATATAGTCTATAGTCTATCGATGTATTTTAGTACCAAAATATCAGCACAATTTGCTGAAACACAAATCATGAAGATAGAAAAATTTCTAAATACAGACAAAATAAACTAAAATATAAAGCAAAATATGTCTGACAAGAAAGCTAGGTTCTTTCAAGGTCTTAAGGTCTTTATTTTTGTTTTTCAATCCTGAAAAATCCTAAAAAAAAGTTCATGTGTATTTTCCAAATTTCGTAACTTCAGGCGCCATAATTAAGTCTGTTCTGCTTACTTCTGAAGTCAGGATAAGGCTTGTATTGTGAGCCTTGCTAACCTGCCATTTCATCCTGCTTTAATTCCTGTAGGGCTTGCACAACTTCAGCACAACTTTCTCTTTGCAAGCGTTTTTAAAACTAACATCTTAGAAGAGGTACGGAAAATACCACTTTGACCAACATTCAGCCCTACTCTAAAATGCCTGAATTCTTCTGAAGTTGGTGAAGTTTAGACTATACTCTGGATAAATTTGTCCCACTGTTTTTGTAGAGACAAAGGCGATTTTGGTAGCAAGTTAGAATTTACTCAGAGCTTACAGTTCTGGCTTAATGTTTGAAAGTCTTATTCTTCATGACATGCTTGTTGATCGATATTGAAGAACACAATTTTAGAGTAAAAATTCCCAAATATTCTGTAATTATAGTATTTGAGGGACAAGAATATTTTTTGCAAAATCTAATGCAATGCTGCTTGCAAGTTCCTTGAGAAGTGTACCAAGGGATTTAAAAATGCAGTTGCAGTCCATACATGCCCAGGAGAACTTAGTGCTGAGAAATCATCAGAGACTATTCCTGAAATGTAATGACCTCCCTGAAACTGGCCATGAATGTATTAACAGCTGTACCTCCTCTTCACTAAATTCAAACCATTACAAAGCACTGATAAAGTGTTAGAAAGTAATTAAACCATAATTACACAATGAAAAATAACTATTAGAATGGTGAAGAAAAGGACAAACTTACCAGAATATTAATGTTTTGGTTTTAAATACAATATAGCAATGTAATCCACTGGACGAGGGCATCTTTTCTAGCACCAATGGGAATTTACAGAAGATTTCAATTAACGATTTTTTTTGTTCAACACTGTCAACTAAAACATGAGATATACATTTTTAAAAAATGTCTAGAACCACAGAGCCTCAGAATTTAGATAAAACCAATCTCCTTCATTCTTATCAACATCTTTACATGTTGCAGTATTTTATGTAAATCAGGCTGTATTTACACCCTCATAAAAAGCAAAATATTAGATGGGTCTTTGAGCCTAATTAATTGCAACAAAGGATCTGACTATGTAAAGAGTTGAACATAATTCAAAGGATCCTGATTGTTTTGCATCATCTGAGCAGCTTGGACTAATGAAAGGTGTCCTTACCCATGGCTCAACTCTTTACGTAATGGCCTACAGCAGAGGTTTGGAATGAGATGATCTTTAAGGTCCCTTCCAGCCTAAACCATTCTGTGATTTTATGATTCTATGATCTGTAGAAAAATATGCATAGAATATTTCTGTTTTTAAAAACTATCAAGACTTGTGTTTCTCTTTTGAGGAAACCTTGGTCTTCTGATTAACCTCAAAGTGCTGGCAGAATCCAACACTTGCCCTTCATTAAAAAATGAACCAATTGCATTAGGTATTTTTAAACTGAAGATTACCCATACAGAAGAGATCAGGCTGAAATGTTTTAATGGCACCAATTTTCTTAATTCATTAAAATGTCACAACACTGAGAAATTATGCTCTCCACAGTTCATGTATATATGATCTTGGTTGCTTTAATGTTTATTTGTATCACCCATAGTCATCTTACTCAGACAAGAGGCTTCTCTGTGTGTGTAAGAAGAAAAATGAAAAATTTGTTGTTTCAAGCCATGTAAAATGTGAAAAACTTGTACACAGACCTGAAAGCATATTTTTTTATCTTTTATTTTCTTTTTTTTTGGAAATAAAAATCTCCTAAATAAATCATTGAGAAGCCATGGACTATCTCATAGTGTAATCTCTCACTCTGCTTTATATTTACAAATATTCATAGAGAATGTGCTTTACTTGGTTATTCAGTGCTCCAATAATTATCTCAGACTGAACTAGAGCTTCTTTGTGTTTTAGTTTAAGCTTTAGAGGACAAAAGGAAAGAAAAAGTGGCATCTTAATTTCCTGGTCTCAAAAATGTAAGACATAAACTATGTGAACTAAGATAAAAGCATACATTAAATAAATTGAAACCCAGGAGCAAGTTTTGAAGTGCAGTGTTCAGTTATATACAAAGATCACCAGGCACCAGAGACACTGAGGGTTGTGAGGATTTGATATTTTCAATCAAAATATGACATGATTATACAATGCATAACTACTTTTCTGAGAAATATTTTTGGAAGAAACATCATTAGCCTAGTACATGAAAGCATAGGAATATTCAAAGACTGGAAGATAAAGCTGGAAAACATTAAGCACAAAATTAGTTATTTTCAATAGTCGAAATATGTAATCGTTTGAGCACCTTCAGAATTCATGGTTTAGGGTCCACATTCAAGATATAATACGAAATTAAGATGTAGATTGTGGATCCATTGAAACACAGAAGAGAGAGGAGAAACAATTGCAAAGGCACGCAAAGGCTCTGATGCTCAATCAGAAGGTTGAGAAAGAGTTCAGAATATTTACCCTGTGAGTTTTTCATTTAACTTAGAAGATTTGGGTGGGAAAAAAAAAACACTTAAGGAATTTCTCAACTGTCTTCAGAGCAGTATGTAATTCTCTGTACGGTAGATAAAGGGAAGGACAAAGAAAAAGCTAAAGAAGATAGTGGAAAAAATGCCAAGCTCACAGCTGTGGTATTTCATTGCAAATCAATTATTAATTCCTGTAAATTAATTAATAATGCAACTTGAATACACAAAGATGTGATTGAGACTTTCAATTTCCTAGACTTGCACTTTTTGCACTCAGCAAAATTAAAGGAATATTATTTAATGAACATATTTTCAGAAAAACCATTGTCAATTTTAGGTACTTTGCACCAAGGATTTAACATGTGCTTTCCAATCTTTAAAGATGCCTGTCAAAGAATAATATCATTGTCCAGAAACAAGTCCACATAACGAAAAACCTCTCTGCATGATTCAAACTCTACCTGGTATAAAACTTAATCTGAGCAGTCTTTGATTTTCCCTTGCTTCACAAACCCTAATAGAACAATCTCGATTTTAAGAAATCAAGAGTTTATTATATCCTTTCTATAGTCACTAAGCTGTATTTCCACAGTTATGTATATAAATACATAAATGCTGATATGTAAGCACATATTAACCAATCATATTTAATGAATTATAAGACTGAGTGCATTATTTTCGTGTTTCAAGGGTTTTGCTTTTATTTTTACTATAAATGTATATCCCAAAATTATTTTCATTTGAGTATTTCATTCTTGGCATAACTTGAAACAGTGATGGTCTGTTTCACATCAGCATTTCTTATTTTTTTAAAAGCAGAAGTCTGCAAATGAAAGCAAGTGAAATTCCAACCTCTTTCACTTTTCTAACTCTCCTCCAAAGACAGACCGAAGACTGACCCATCTTTATGTGTGAGTCATACTTTAAGCAGTTCTCTGACTCCCCAGTGGATCTTCCCATACTTTTAGATAAGACAGGCAATGCAAGAGAGGGATTTATTTCACCACAGAATGGTGAGGAACACAATGACTGTACAAATTTATGATCTTCTGTGAAGAGAGATAGCATTGTTGGGAGCAATGTCAGTAGATACGTGATAAAATGAGTAGTCTGTATAGGTTTGGGTTTTTTAAAGTTTAATACTGAACAAACATGAACATATATAATGTAGATCCCTGCATTTGTAATATCTGATTATAAATATATGTAAAATAAGTAAAAAGCTCAGCAGTAAAAAGTATCTAAATATGATTTAATAATTCATCCACATTAATGAAATCCTGGAAATTTTACATCATCAGTGAGCTACAAAAACAGCAGAATTTTTATACCATATTACATGGTACAAAAAACCATAGCTGATGAAAAAACCCAGTAGAACTAAAGAGAGTATCAGATGACACTATGCAAGCAACTTTTTTCTCTAAAAGCAGAAGAGGCTCTTGCTTTGCAATAACAGAAGGATGGAACTAGAAGAAACCACAGCATTTAGTCAAAAACAGGTGCATTTTTTTCTATACATTTCCTTTAACTCATTCAGGTGGTACATATTTAATGATGAAAAAACATAGCAACTAGTGTAAATAACGTTAAAATAAAATTTCATTTAATTTTTTAGAGAATTCAATAAATCAGTATTACTAGTATGATTCTAGGCAATTATAAGCAAGTCTAAACCTCTCAGAAAACATGTATCTATGTTATCTGAGAAAACATGTATCTATGTTATCTGTTGAAACTGATATTTCTATTATGCTGAAAAAGATTTGGGAGGTTGTTTTATTTAAGAATAAAAGTAGATTCCAAGTTTCAGAAACCAAAGAAGATTGGTTTATTGCAATATTAAGTAATCCTAACCTGTCCAAATGGTTAACATAAAAAACAAAACAAATCACTGAGCATTTGCAGTTTATATCATACAAATGTGCACTTTTTATAGTTGGGGTAAATTATTTTTGGTTTTATTACATCTCTGCTACTACAGCTAATGAGTACCATTAGCCTAATCATGCTCTACTACATATCATACATGCAGTCAGTCACAGAATACCACGTGACAACTCTGCATCTAGCTACCCTTTTGGACTTAAGATGCACTAATTATGCTTTGCTTTATAAAGCAAAATCCTGCTTTTGTTGGATTCAAAACTGCTAGAAAACTGGGAAAGCTACAGCCAGGAGATCTAGAGTATTTAGTTACATATATGTGAGATAAGGAAAAGCAGAAAGGTAAGAATTCTGACTTAATTAGAAGGAACTTACCACCTATGAATAGAGAATATCTAATATGAATTTAATTCTCAGAGCCGAGCACTAAGGGAGATAAACGGAAATAAATGAACTAACAGCTCAAAAGCCAACACCAACAAAATGCTAAGTTTTAACTTGGAGATAATCAGGTTACCTTAAACATGTGGAAGATTCAGTGATCTTATCAGTTCATTTTACTGCTCTCTCTAATACTTGGAAAAAATACTTCAATTAAGATGATTTTGACCTCTCTGTCAGAATAGTCTTGGGAGTTAAATAACTCTCCATTCAGTAGTACTGCTACTAGTAGCCTGAATGTACTACTGATAACCATCAGCAGTTCAGGGCTCAGAAAGGACAATCTGAGCATTGCAAATGACAGCATTGTACTTTTGCTCAGAAAAAAAAAAAAAAGAAAAGCTAAATAAAGTTTACAAAAGGATTACTTGACTAACCTTGCATTTCATTCCACTAGAATGGGCCTTTTGATATTAGAAAACTCTTAGAAGATAATGAAGATTAATAAAACTTACAGCACACTGTTACAGTTTCCTGCCAATTCAGTGCAGTCGTGTCAAAAGTCTTGTGGCATAATATCGATCTGATATAAAGCCTTTTTGACTTGCCAAAGCAAGCCAGAAGAAAATACTTTTTCAGAAAAAATCTGAAAATCACCAATGCTATTGAAATTACAGGTATTATATATAATTTACTTATCTAAAAAATTGAATTAAATTTTATTTAATGTTATTTACACTAGTAACTATGATTTTTCATTATGAAAAAGCAACAAATATATTTGGTAAAAACTCTGATCTGAGATTAATGAAGATGAGAAATAAGAATGAACCAATAAAATATGCACTTAGAAAGAACAGTGTTTCCTCTCTTATATACTGTTTTACATAAAAGCAGGCTTTGAAGGTTCCAGGTAGAGTACAGTCACATGGATACTTACTCTTCAAAGCAAAAATAAATTAAAATTGCAAAATTATATTACAGTTACATAAAAGAGGTTTTACAACAGCTCTGGAAAGTTGTCTCTTAATATTCCCACTAGGTATTATTCAGCAGCACACTAGATTGTGCTTTGGTATTTAAAAAGGCAATGATTAAGTAATATCCCTTGTATTAAATAGCTTACCAAAAGGCAGTTGTGCAACTGTTTCTTGTGGCCATAAAATCTGTACAGAAGTCCATATATTTTCACAATGATTGACTGGGGTGCCTTCTGTATGTAATGTAAATATAAAAGAAGGATTATCATCTCAGAAAGAGAATATACCAAAAAAAGCATTCTGAATTTAGCTGGTATTGTCATCTATATGTAGAATTCTAAGTATTGAGTATTTTGACACATGCAAAATGAAATGGTAAAGGGAGTTAAATAAATTCTTAAACAGCAGAAAAAACCAAAACAGTTAATTATTCGGATTTTAGTAATAAAATTGTAAATAATATTTTAGCTAACTTCCAATAATTACTTCTGGCCTATATAGCACCTTTTTTCATGAGTTGCATTCTCAGATTCTAAATACATGGAAGAATTTATTTGTGAAAAAAATCTGTGCATTATTAAACCTGGAAAGTTGATTTTAAAATCCAGAAACACATTTAAACTATTTTTAAAAATAAACTTAACTTCCATTCAGTGTTTGTCTATACTGATTAAGATATTGCTTCAGAATTCTTGTAACTAAGAAAACACAGAGAGAAGGTAGATATTGATTTGGTTAACATTAACATGAAGACACTTTTGGATATCCTGTCTCATATAACAACAAAAGCCAGGAGAAATTCCATCAGAGCCATGGGATTCACAATCTTGCCAAAGATATTTGAAAAGAGAATACAGACCATTACCTCTTTGGCATCTTTGCAGATGCAATTTTTATCCTAGCACTGCATGGATTATTTTATTCTAGGCAGTAGCTCAACGCGCGTTATCGATTCAGACATCCTCCTCTGTGCTTACGATACAAGATCCAGAAGAAAATAGTAACAGCAGGGTAGGTATGGGAATAACTGTTGCCATTGGCACAGTTTTCTATCATGTATAAGGAAGCTGCTCTTTAAGTGTTTTTGTGCTTCCTTGTCTCAATTACAGCTGCTTGCTCTCCTCTTCCTTTCTTTAATTGCCTATATACCATTTTTACATTTTTTCTTGTGTCCTGTAAATTCATTGGCATTGCGAAGTCACTCAGTTTATATTGAGCCTGTTTAGATTCACGTTTGAGTTTGGCTCAAGACTGTACTTTTGAAGTAAATCTCCTCTATGTATCATGCATTGGTTCACATCACAGAGCAGCAGTATTATATACAGGAGACTTCCTGTCTGAAACTGAACTGAAAGATGCCCTCCCAGAGTGCACCTCCCGCACTGGTCATTGCATCATCTGCACCAACTCCTCCCTACACACCCACTCCTGTTGGATGGCACTACTTGCTAATACTTGCAGTTGTACGCAACCAGCAACAAGCCAAATGTGTCTCTTACTTGCCAAAATAATCCATTTCCTTCAATTTTGATGTGTCTTTAGACACATAGCTGAATTATTTTTGTAATAAAAGGATGTGATGAAGAATGCAGCCTCTTGACATGGGAGCTGGAGAGAAGGCTGTTTGGGAGTACATTGTGAGCAGGAGATCTGTCATCCAATTCAGCGTGACAAATGCATATGAGGGGCAAAACATGCAACATGTGCATTATATCAGTGACGGGGAGGGCAGGGTGAATCTTATTAATACCTGGAAATACTTCCATGTGTCTGTCCTCTCCCTATACGTAGCTTAGTTCACCTTCCTTTCACATCTTTTGTAGTAGTCCTCAAAATGAACTAGTAGGAATAGAATTGGGGTGGTGATCTCATATATGACCAAACAAAGCAGAGTGCCTCTGCTTATTCTCAACATTAATTTTGAAGGAGGGTGGAAGATGGGGATCCTTCCCAATTGTGATTGACATCTTGAAATAAAGAGAATGAAGTGGCCATATGTTTTATAATTCTGACTGAAGAGATTGTCATCAAGTCATATATCTGTCTACCCAGTTAATGACTAATCGAAGCCTCTTCTGTTATACAGTTAATTTCCTGTGCTGAACAGTATTTCTCTAAGATTACAATGAGCTTGGGATTCCAGCATTATTTCTGAAGGTGATGTGTTTACCCTGAGTCATCCATCCACCCTGATGCCCTCACTTTTCTTGGAGATTCTTTTTAGTAGAAGTTTTGTTTTCATTTGCTTGAAGAGTCAGATGAGGTTTTGGTCTTCAAGGATGTCAGCAAATGCTGCAGGGTCAACTGGAGGGATTAGAGGTTGATTCTGGGGAGCAGCAGAGCTATCCAAGTGGCAGAGATCTCCAGGCTGATTTAGAGATCTCTGAATTGAGCTCAGAAAGTTTGATGCTTAGAATTAAAGACATATATCTACCCTTGCTCTTTCAATGGCCTCAGCTCAGGTTTCAGGCACTCCCTATCACACTGAGGGTAAGCCCTTGCATTGGGATACTGTCAGCATCAATGCACAGCCATGCCTGAGCTCCTACATCACCTGTAGCTCGAAATCAATTGGCAAAGTAAAACTTGTAAGAGGAAGAAAACCCTCAGGGTATGTATCAGGTACATCTGGTTAGTGCTGAGACCAAATGAGGCCAATAGCTACTTACAGCTAAGTACCAACACTTTCAGCTAGCCCACTTCAAGCCCAAGATACATTTTTAAATTTTTCATTAAGAAATAACACCAGAGCTACCCTATCTTACTGCTCCTAAACATGCAGTTTATCCCCGTTCTGCTGTGCATTGAATTCTAATCTTCCTGCAGTTGTCTGCAACTCTCTTTGCAGATTGACTCACCTGCCTCCTTTAAACCTGATTCGATCCCATGAGCACACCTTGCTGTGACCTTTTCCAGCTAGCTTCCACTTTGCTCCCAGCTTGATTAATTTTGCCTGGTTTTCTCCTTCTGTGCTCTTATTAGCACATCTCTCTTATACAATCTGTTTGGCCTTGTCCTCTCTTTACCTTTGTCTCTCTGTTCAGCTCTCTGCCTCCTACCTTCTATTTACACTCTTTCAAAAGGAATAGGGCTCTCCTTCCTGTGCTCCAAATATTCTTCTTTCTTCCTTCTAATACAGTCCTTTTCCTGTCCTCTTTCACAAAGCCTTACTATAATAGATTTTTCTCACAGTGACCTTTTGTTTTCCAAAGTGTTAGTCTGCAAAATTGCTTAACAGTGAAAGCTCAAGGATGTCCACAACGGTAAAATGAAAAGAACCAAACCTGAGTGCTTGACCCCTGGTTGTGTGTAATGTTCAGCTGTTCCTCCTCCCCCAGGCTTCGCCTGGATGGTTCAGACCAGTTTTCTCCAAAGCACCCTCACTTCATCTGGTTGAATGTAGAACATTCCCCACATTATTTCAAGCACTTTGAACATAAAAGTAATTGTTTTAAGGCTACAGGAATATCATGTAAGCCAGGTGACAAATAGCTGTTCTGCTGTAGAAAGAACCAAGCCAGAAGTAATGTAGGCATAGACCCATGCACACAAATTGGCTTTAGGGACAAGGATATACTTCTGAATTTTTTGGATTTCACTGTATAGATTTTTTTTTTAATTATTGTTTTTATTATTTGTTCCCCTATGGAATGAGCTAGGCTTATAGGACTCACATATAGACATAAACTAATCCACCATCATGATACCTTCTCCATTATCACACTTGTGACTCCTCAAAGGTACAACTGATCTCAAGACAGACATTTCGTTCTTTCATTCAACACTTTTTCTCTCAGGTTAGTCCATGCTACGTTCATGCTCAAACATACATGCATAGCATGTGGGTGAAAGAAATGCTGCATTTTCCAAGCGCCCAATTTCCATTTAGGCTTTCTTCTGCAACTGAAAGCAGCAATGGCTAGATGCTGCTGCTTCATACCAGTGCCCACAAAATACCTCTCTCCTGGTTTTCTTAGGTCATGGTCTTGCTCTAAGATCCACAGAGTATTGCAGGACTACTCAGTTTATTACAAACTGAATGCCAGGTTGTATTTTGATAGTTTAGTATTGACCAGATGGCAAATAAATCTTTAGAGGTTATGTCAAGTATTACTGGAAGAAGAGAGATCAGATGGAATTATATTGCTGGCCTCCTATTGAAGAGTCCTGGTTTATATGGTCATAACTACATGAGGGCAAAAAACATCATCTCATTTTTACCAAAATTAGTGAAATTCTCTCCATTAGTTGAGAACATGTGGTGACCATAGTTTGAACAGAAAAGTGTATTTTTTAGAGCAGTTGATACAGATGGAAAAAATAGACAAGCATTTTTGCACAGAAATTTTTTTTAGGTAAGAAAACAGAAACAAAACACTTCAAATAGCTTGTGAAAATTGGCCTCAGTTTAATTATATCCATCAGTCTGAAATAAAAAGAGGTAGGAGTTAGTAGTCGTAAGATAGGGTGATATGTTAGCAAAGGGAGGAGGAGAGAAGTTCAGTAGCTCCTGTGAGAGTACAGAAAAATAAGTAATTATCATCTATGGAGCTGTGAGGTAGAAATAATGTTTGGCACAAGAGAAATTCCAAAATCTTGATCTCATTATATGAACTGTTGTAGATTCAAGTTATGAGCTTCAATTCTTAGGCTTGTCTTTTAATGATACTTCGCAAGTTTTCCTTGAAGTCCAAGATGTAATGGTTGTTTTGTGAATATTCTGCTAATGGTAACACAGCTCCTCCAGCAGCTGTATTTATATGCCTTGTTTGAAGATTCCAATTACGTGGAAGTTACGTGTCTAAGAAGATGTGGGTGTGTTGAATATCCTGCTAGATAAGTAATAAAGTTTGTTGCACATTCAAAGGGTGATAAATAAGATGTAAAGAAATAAATATGAAGAAGGGTGAAGAAAGAGGGGAGTGTGCTCCTAGAGAACAGTGGCCAAGGGAAGGAAACCTTAGTTCCTGCTCTTTGCCTTCACAGAAGGGATAAAATAATAAAAAGGGAGTTACAGGGGAAAGATGAGATAGCCAAACTCTTCCTCTATAAATGAACCTTGACTAATATTAAAGATACTCTAATGGTAAGTCTGAGACTTTGAAAAGTGAAGAACTGCATTTAAGAAAATAAATTCTCCTGGGCTCTCATTAATTACTTCCTTCTAATAAGCAGTAGAGGAAGGTGAAGCAGCATATGACATGAAAAATGCACCTCCATTGTTAAATGAGGCAAAGAAAAAAAAGGAGTAAATTCATTAATTTATTGAGACTGGAAGTTTTGTCAGTTTACTTAAAAGTTTTCAATTTAAATGTATATGTGGGTTAGTAGAAATATGCTGCAAAAGAAGATCTTTTTCTTCCTTAGTAGTCTATAAGATTATATTGAAAAGTCTGCTTTAAGCCCTCTATTTCTTGTTCATGTTTCTGGAGATCATTACCTGTTTACTTGCTTTTTTAATCCTTTATTCTAAGGCAGGTCAGAGTGACTACCTTATCAGTAGTACAGGAATGTAAAAACCTGATGGACAGTGAATTTAAGTGGACAAAAAAAAAAAAAATAGGATAGGCATTTAGTGGGCTTGGTTTGCAGCAGCACCTAAGGTTTAAGCTTTTTGGGAACGTGGATAAGCAAGTCCTTCCTCTCTGTCCTCTCCTCACCGGAACTGAGGATTGATACATTTGTTGTGCATTTCCCTTTGAGTATTTTTTATGCAGTAATTCTGTGCTTTTGAGGAGAGAAATATAGAGGAACATTGTCTACTTAGAGAGAATGTTCCAGACAGCTTTGAAAGTCTGCTGAACTAGATGTAGTGTTGGATGTAAATGAGAGGACAAGTGGGTCTTTGTATCTACTACCAAGCAAAAGTGTCCTGGATATCATGGACTATGTAGAAACACAATTGCTTTGATAAGAGCCAACTTGACCCCTGCTGCTCTTATTCACTATGAAATTGTCAATAAGCAATTTTTACTCTTTCATCAAGCATGATATGAATTCAGAGTAAAAAAATAAGAGAGAGAGAGCAGCGTTAGACTAATCAAAATAACGTCCTTATTATGATGAGCTTAATAAGCCAAAAACGTATTTTAATTAATTAGCTTTAAATCAGATGCTAAAAAAAGTATCTCAGCTCTAAGTGGGACCTCAGATTAACTAATTAGTTAATGTTTGCAAAGTGTGGTGAATATGTGGAAAGGGAGGGAGTTTTTTCTGTAGTGCAGGATCTGTGCTTAGTCTGGGGGAGTGGGGTCTCGGCTGAGGCCCTACCTGGTATCTAGGTTTGCATATAGGAGAGAATATAACTTGGTGGTTATAGTCAGCTGTTGCCAAAACAACATAGACCTGAGCAGAACTCTGCTATTGATGTATTGTGACTGTCAGCAAGTGTTTTTTTCCCCTATTATAGCAGAATAGTTAAAACAGACCACTTTGGTAGCGCAGTAAGGTTCAGTCAGCTGATGTGTGTGATGCTCTTGAAAGGTCATAGAGTGATATTGAGCATGAATTTAATCTCTTTATATCAATTGTGATCAAATGCAATCCTAAGGACTGTGCTGGTAGGGTGAGGGAGGATAACAAGAGCTCTCTGTGGCTTTCACAATGCCATGTGCATGCATGAAAACAGTTATGTCTTTTGTTTTGTTGGCATACCAAATTGCTTTGATTTGCAGATATACAACTGAGTTGAAGCGACCACAGTACACAGGGAAGGATGGAAAAGATTAAAAGCAGAAGAGATTGAGGGGCAGCTCTCAATGACAGGCAAGAAGCACAAACAGATTGAAAAATTAGGGAAAGCATAAGGTGGGTTGTGACACAGGAGAGAACAAAGTGGGGAACATGTAATTAATAATAGTACAACAATTAATCTACAATTCCTTCCTTGGCAATTGACAACACATTTCTAGAAATTGTTTTCTCTCTGAGAACTACTCAGAAATAGACCGGGAGGGGAAAATTCGTGAATATTTGACTGTTACGGAGTAATCTGAGCACTTGTGAAGGATGGCAGAAGGAATTTATCTGCTTGATGATACTGCGTAGATCAAAGGCATTATAACAATGCACCACTAAATTGCCTCTTCCTCACATCCATATGAGAAGAAGATGACACTTGCTGTATTTTGTATAAAACTTTGCGGCTGCTTGTTCTAGTTGCTTTCCCCTTTCATGATCTGCCTCTCCTTTTCCCCTCTGCTGCACAGCCTGCAAACCTGACTCACCACTGACTGTAGCAGAACTGACATACATGTGTCAGGATTCTCAGTGACTGCCTCAGAGCTTATGCTCCTGCCCAGTTGAGGACATCTGTTCCTCATTAGATTTATCTATGAAGTCAGAAACTATCTTGGTCTCAGGCTCCTTCACAAAATCACCATGTAAAATATAAAATACTAGTGCCAAAACAGTGTTCTGTGATGTCCAACTGACAGTAGCTTGAAGTAAGGAATCCAAGCTACAGCTCTTTTCCATATCCATTTACTCACTTCTTTGTACATAGTATCATGGATTTCTCATAATTAATCTTGTTTTACTGCTAACAGTTTAATTTTCATTATTGTTAAAGTTCATTAAAATGAAGAAAAACTTCATTTCCCATCTAGAAAATACTGTTTTACAATGTTTACTATTTTAAATTCTTAAAATATATTTAATTTATTAGTGATTTCTCCACACTAAGGAGCTCCTTATATATTCAAGTACAAAAAGGAAATTTCTATTATATTTTGTCTATTTATGAAAACATCATACAATATTCAAATGAAAGCATGTATGATTTATTAAACGCAGTTACTGATTAATCAATTTCAGGATTATTTCTCTTTCATTCTTAGTAGTTGTCTTTGCCTCAGTAAGGGCTATTGCATGTTGCTAGAGACTTTCCTTGATTTGAAAACAATCATTCCTATTTCTATACTTCAGTATATCATCATTTAGAATTCAACAGTGCCTACAAATAGCATCTAATATGCATTATTATGGATTTGTCAGCAATTAATTTCATCTTTTATTATATTGACAATTTATCTACCTTTTCATCTCAACTGATCTTTAGACCTGACTAATCTAATTACTCTTTTGTTCTTCAAAGCTGAGAACAACTTGACTCATCTGAGGAAACCAGGACCACTGAAATGGTAATGCACAATGAAGCTGGCTAACAGGGAAAATAAATTCAGGCTGCTTCAGTATCCTTTCCTTGAAATTCTACCTTCTTAAAATTTTTGGTTTATATTTTAGCTATGTTCTGGCATGTACTCAAAAGGAAGAATATGCCATATTCACAGAAAGTAAAAATTTAGAAACCGTAGTCATGCTGATTCACACTAGAAACACCAGCCTGCTAGAGTTGTGAGAATGTACAGCATTATCAAGGATCCTTTCTCTTCCATGATGTAAAACAAAACTGAAAAAAAACCTGCAAAACTGTAGTGGTTTGAAGTGAGAGTCACATTAGAGTTTAACTGTCTTCCTGTGCACACAGAGATGAGTCTGAGTATTTGTTTTGCTTACCCATTCTCCTAATTTTGGTGAAGGTAAGTTCAATGGGCACCCTGCAGAGCGAAGAGCTCAGACTATCCTGAAGGCTGCACATCCCCAGATCCCAACTTCTACATGGCTTTTGGAGAGGTTCAAACACTTATATAAGGACAAAACCCATCCCCACAATTCCCACCACAGATGCAGGACAGGGACAAATGTTATGGCCTCACCCTTATTACTATTACTCTTTCTCTTTTAATCTTCACCCTTTTCTCTCACAGTAAGTTCCTTGATCCCTACTGATTTACTCTCAGTATCTCAATTTACTTCTTTTCCTTATCTGTTGTATGCCGCCTATACTCGCTTTTTTCCCAGTTCACTATGAAAATATTCCTCTACTTAATTTTATAAAAAGGGCCTACTTCGCTATCTTTCCTCTAAAAAGTGTATCACTCCTTTGTTGTTGTGTGGGCCCCAATAACATTTGGAAGATGGAAAGAATTTGATAAACACAAATCAAACATATTGCATATGAAACAATAATAGACATTGTTTGTAACTAAGAATAATTTTACAAATTAAACAAATACATGAATTTTTAAATTGGCAATGGCCCTTTAAATAAGTCCAGCTTTCCTTTGAATGATATTAAAAAATCTGATAAATGCTGCTAGTATGAGGTGTGCTGTCAGGGGACCTGACAGCAATAAGTTTTGAAGAGAAAGCTCAGACAAAGGGGTTTGATGAAATAGAGCACAGTTTCTTTGTTTCTGCTTAATTTGATGCAGCAGGTGATATAAATACGACTCTTGGTATCTTGGTTCAAAGAAAAGGAACATAGCAATCTCTTCTCACACAAAATAAAACTCAGCTGAGCCATTACTTCCAAACAGATCTCTAGGTTTTGATAGCTGCTTACTTTTTATCTGAGGTGTGCTTGTCACCCCCACATTTAGATCAATTTCATTGCGTTTTAGCTTAATGTGATAAGGAAGAAATAGTTTTTAGGAGAAACAGAAGTCAGGTTCAAGCTAGTTTCTGATTTTATCAAACCTGGGCAGTTGGTTGTTAATCTCTTGCACATTTGGTCCACAATACAGCTGCGCATAATTTTTAAGTGTCTTGTCAGTACAGACCCAAAGACAAAACAACAGCAATAAGTCAATACATATGTTCTGTGCTGTCCGATGCAGAGCAAAGAAGACTTGTACAGACTGGAGGTTGTAGAACAGAGGTTTTTTGCCTCTGAAAATGGCATATTATCTCCTGTCTCCCGGGATATGAGTTTGATTTAAGGAGTGAAGAATTCATTCTCAATAGCTATGAGGGAGACATTCTCAACAATCCTCAAGATGATGTCTGAGCAAGAGATGTGTATTTCACTTCAGGTGATGTAATTCAAAACAGACTATAAAAATCTAAGGAAAGTAAAAAAAAAAATTAAAAAAAAAAGCAATCAAAGAAATTTAATAATCTACTGACAATATCCACTGCAGCCTGAGGAGTGTACCAAAATTATGTGTCATTGTTATTACCAGCATTATTAATTAACTGATTAAAAGAAATCAGTGTAGCTAGTGAAACAATACATGCAGCAGACCTTTCAGATATCACAGACAAGAAAAAAGAAGTAGTGACTATCTAAACCACTTATTATGTATAATCTGAGAATTTTTCACATATGCTATTAGTTTGTGGAAATATGAGTAAGTGGCAAATTGAAAAATACAAAAAAAGTCTAATTTCATTTCTAATTGTATGTGATTTGCAGGCTGGGGATTAACTTTATCCTTTTCAGTGTTTGCTTCCTTTTGTTCTTTTTCTCGTTGTAAATATTTTAGATACTTTCTGAGCTAATGGCCTGCCTGATTTTTTCCAAAATGTCCTTCTAAGTTCTCAGTAGGGAGCTTACAACTATCAATATCCTCTTCTTTAACCATCTATTTCAGGGAATCACTGCTTTCAAAAACCACCAGGTTTGAGATGAAATTGCATTTATCAATGGAAGAGAAAAAACACAGCAGTCACACAAATTTATCCTGTAAGCTCCATGCTTGAATGCTCTATGCAGGAATGAGATGTCATGTTAAATTCCATGCCTAAGAAATATTTCATCCTTTGCTGAGTCTGCAAAAAAAATTTGTCAATTAATAGTAGAGGTGAGCATAACCTACCCTCTAAATACCAGTAGTAGACGGGCAAACATAATTTCATACAGTCCAATATTGCCCTAGCAAACAATGCAACCATGCTGATTGAAAATTCCCGTATAAACCCCACCTCTGAGGAAATTCTGTCCTAGTAGAATGACTTTTCAATGTCACAAGCAAGTGCAAAAAATCCTCCATACCACTTTTTTCATGTATAGAAACCATGTACAGGTGAGATAGAAACTGAATCTAACTCAACACTTTCTTCCAATTTATCAACCCTTTAGCAGATCCCAGCTGAAAAGCCCTGGAGCTCCACTCCACCTGTTGGGATACAGCCTATTGGAAATCCATCTTCTGGTGTTGGCCACAGCCTTCCATTGGAAGAGTCACTGTAACAGCTAAGCTTGTGAAGATTGTTTGAGAAATCTCCTGAGATATGTGGACTGTGGGAGCTCAGGTGAGGACAGTGCTTGGCAGTACCACAGAGGGTCTCTGCAATTACTCACTGGCTTCACTCATAGGTTTGGAGACCTGTTAAAAGATTAAAATGTCACTTTTTCTTGACATGTATAGGTCCTTAGATACCCTGAAAAAGGCCAAAGAAAGGTGTGTGAAAGTGGTGACCATTTTCTACCCGCAAAAGGAAGCATTCTCCTAAGCAGCCTTTGGTTATAGAGAAGCATTGGTAGCAGATTAACAAAATAGCAGAAGGAATTTAAAAGTAGACACACAGAAGAAGGATTGTGGCCTTCTTGATACTAATTTTCTCATGCTTAGAAGGTGGACCCTTAATAAGGAAGGTCTTTGACTACATCTGCTGATGAATATACACTTCTTTATATCCTCGCCTGTGTCCTATACACCTATTTCGGTACTGTTAATTGCAGCACTGGGCTTTGAGGCAAGGTGAAATGAGGTCTCTTTACTAGGCTGGTTTTACTGCAGCAGCTTCTATTAGGAAAAAGTTAAGAGTGACAAAAGTTTGCTTCAGTATGGAAGAAATAAAATTTAAAGTGAAATTAGTATAGCAAAACTATAAATTGCACACATAAACTACACAGCTTCATTTGCTTGATTCAACCTGGTACAAATTTGGAGCTGCTTATTAGCAACTCAGTGTTTGAAATACCAATTATTGTCACAGAACAGTTTGACATTGCTTTAGCTCACGAACCTCAGTTCCATGGGACCCTTCAGCACCGCTAATGAGCTAAGATAAGGAAAGACACCATGTCTTTAAGTCACAAAGGGAATCAAAATGCAAAAACCATGGAAAATTATTAATATAATTCATAATCCTGCAGAGACAAAGTGAATATCTGATAGAAGTTAACAGAATTTATGAAGACTATAAACACTTTCTTGTTTAAAGGACAATTGTGAGGGGTATTTTTCTCGGTGAACCTAATTATTTTCTACCAGAAATTTGTGTTTAACTATTCTCTTTGGGAGGAGAACCTGAATGGAAATAGCTGCAGAATATACAAGCATGTATATATAAGTATATATATATGTGTATATATGTATATATATGTGTATATATATATATGTATATATATGTGGGAGGGGGTTGTTCCCCAACAATAAGGCTGCTTGTACCCATTTCCCACAACTGTTGATCCAGGTATACAGTTTTTATACAATATTTTTTTGAATGTGCATTCATGAAGTTCCGTTTCACTTAATTTAAATGCAAATGGCCATTTCCTAAGCATTACATATATTTTAAAAGTTTTCTTGGTGCTATTTTTTAAACTCTGATTTTGTTTTAATCTGTTCTTTTTTTACTTTGGCGGTTAGCCCTAACCAAACTTATTTCCATCTCTTTCAACTTGTTTCTGTCTTCCTTTCAAGTGTCCTGTCATTCTGGTATCCTTTTCTCTACAAATACCTTTTCTCAGTATCCTTGTCTCCATCTTTGGAAACTAAATAGTGGCTATCCACATCTTGTTCCATTTATTTTTGCTTGTCCTTGGAAATTTTTCCAAACTTTCACTGCATTTTACTTTAGCCCTCTTGAAATTTGACTTTCAATTCTATGTCTGAATAATCCTTCTCTCTCTGTTTAAGCTCACTGTTTGCAGAATGCAACTTTTGTTCCTCTGCAATAGAGCAGAATCTGTACCAACAGAATCTGGAGCAATTAAAATATGTACACAGAAGGAACATGTA
The DNA here is from genome assembly GCA_013397895.1 of Origma solitaria. Taxonomy (NCBI): domain Eukaryota; kingdom Metazoa; phylum Chordata; class Aves; order Passeriformes; family Acanthizidae; genus Origma; species Origma solitaria. The sequence goes on from VZRL01004713.1 coordinate 4,532,866, forward strand.
TTTTTATTATGACTTAACATCTTTGTAGGTGGCATTGACAGTTTGCTGAGGACATCAGGCTGTGTGGCACAGTCGACACATTGGAGGGAAGGGATGCCATCCTGAGGGACCTTGACAGACTTCAGAGGTTTGTCTGTATGAATCTCATGAAGTTCAACAAAGCAAAGTGCAAGGTCCTGCACCTGTGTCACGGCAATCCCAGGCACACCTCCAGGTTGGGCAGAGCAGTGATTGAGAGCAGCCCTGCAGAAAAGGATTTGGGGGTGATGATTGATGAAAAACTCAAGGTGAGCTGGGATTCTCAATCCAAAAAAGCCAATGAAATCCTGGGCTGCATCAAAAAGAGCATGGCCACCCAGTCAGGGGAAGTGATTCTCCCCTTCTACTCTGCTCTTGTGACACTCCACCTGGAGTATTGTGTTCAGTTCTGGTACCCCAAACATGGAGCTGTTGGAATAAGTCCAGAGAGGGCCACAAAGTTGATAAGGGGACTAGAACACCTTCCCTATGAAGGTAAGCTGAGAAAGCTGGAAGTGTTCAGCCTGCAGGAAAGGTTGTGTGAAGACCTGATAACATCCTTTCAGTATCTGAAGAGAAAAGCCAGAGAGGCTCTTTGTCAAGAACTGTAGTGACAAGACAAGGGGGAATGGCTTCAAACTGAAAGTAGGTTTAGACTAGATGTGTGGAAGAAATTCTTTCCTGTGAGAGAGAACCTAGAACAGGTTGCCCAGGGAGGTTGTGAATACCTCATTCCTTGAAGTGTTCAGGGCCAGGTTGGATGGGGCTTTGAGGACCCTGGTCTAGTGGAAGCTGTCCCTGCCCATGGTGGGCTGATCAAGACTAGATGATCTTTAAGGTCCTTTCCAAACCAAATCAGTCTATGATTCTATGATGAAATATAAAGATGCTCTTTTATTTTGTAAGAATTTTGTCTATTTATCTGATTATCACAAGCACACACAAAATCACAGATTTCTAGACAACTTGTCAAAGGGGTAACAAACCTCAGTAAAATTCAGAGTGAACAGCATTTCTTGTCCCTCCCAGAGTGCCCATCTCCAGTGAGTGAATTCAAAGTACAACAGAATGGGATGATGAGAAAAAGGCTGAGTAAGTTTAAGACTTAGAACTCTGGAAGGAAAATGCAGTTTTGCCAGTATCCTTAGACCTATGTTAAGTAGATGACATCTGCTATGCTTACCCCAGTTTTGCTGGATGACAGGAGGAAGTGTATTGTTTCCTAAGGAGACAAGGTGTGCTTTGCTAATATCTTGTATTTGGAAATAAAGCATTGGCATACACGTCAGTCTTTCTGCGGATCCACCCTGCTTTAAATAGATCTATCTGTTATGTGTCCAGGCTAGTCTAGCTGACCAAATTTCTTCAAAAGTGAATGAAGAGAAGTACCTTGAGGAAGTAGATTATCTCCTAAATCAACTGAGATAAAATATTCTGAATAACTTTCCAAGCAATTTTCCCCCTTCACTGATTTTAGAAGTCTATTTACGTAGTTCAAATTGCTTTAGATGGATGTCTGCCAGGCCTGTGCTTTTGAAAGAAGTATTATTCAACGCGTGGATATTAAACATTTTTTTACTTCACTGTGTCTATTTTGGACTGCTCAACATCCCAGAAAGACACTTACAAACTAGAAAGAACCCAGTGGTTTGCTATCATGGTGGCTAAGGGGCTTAAGTACACGACAATATGGCATATGGGAAGAAGTGAAGGCAGTTGTGTCTGTTTGGTCAGAATAAGAGGAGGTTACAGGGGGATCTAATCATAGTTTTCAGTCACCAAGTAGATGGCTACAGAGAAAATGCATGGAAAAATGTCAATATCTTTTTGAAAGTGCACAGCAAAAGAAGTAGAGGCAACACTCACAAGTTGCAGAAAGGGAAATTCCAAAGAGAAGGAAAAATTTCCCCAAAATAAGTGTGCTTGAACACTGAACCCAGCTTCCCAGAAAGGCGGTGGAATCCCTATCAATGGACTCAAACTCTTGTGTACAAATCCCAGAGCTGCTCTGACTGAGCAGGTAACTATGCTGTGAGAAGGTTTATCATGTCCTCCAAAAGTCCCTTCCAAGAAAGTCTCTAAATAGTATTTAGAATAACTTCATAGTAGCTGAATGTCAGAGTGAGTATAAGTGAAATAGCTGCATTAATGAACGGCAAGGTCAAAAGGTACTACAAATGCATAGAGCTGTGTAATCACAAACTCTCTGTCATTTCAGCATGAAAAATTAATTGAATTTACTTTGAAAACTGGGTCAGAGACAAATTGCCTCTTGGATAAGGCTCAGTTTATTCTTTACCAAATCAAAATCCAAAGCTCAGTTTATCTAAAAATAGATTGGGGGAAAAAAGTTGTGGTTTTGCACAAACACTTGATGTTCTAGAAAACAAAGCATTCTCTGGCATGTACTTATACATAAGAACCTCTACTGAACTGATAAAATATTGATTCAACCTATGACTTTCACAGTGTTCAGCTTCAAATGCTCTTCTTCAAATATGTGAAGACTACTGGGAAAGTTTTAAAAACCTGAAGGATGAAAAATTGATCAGCCACTTAGAAGAGACAGTGAATAGGCAAACAACCTGAAATGAAAAATTCTGTATTTGCTATAATTCAATCACTGTTTAATAGAACAATGCCAAACACTTCCAGTAGTGCTGTTCATTACACTTTAATGTACTTACATTCACCATAAATTTAAAAAGAAAAAATAGTCCATGTAATATTCAATGAATGCACCTATGTCACCCTACTATGAAATTAAAAATGTGGTTTTATTCTGATAATAATCACCACTCAAAACCCTTCTGTTTATGAGGTTAATATTCTTATTGAAAGGCTATTTAAATCAGGTAAGAATAATTTTAAAAATTTTTATCACTGTTTACACTGAGGTGCTGAAATTAAAATAACAGCTGCAATGAAAAAACAATTATCACTTCATGACCTCAACGTACATCATTTGACCAACCAATATTTAAATAAAAAATAATATTCATGAGCAATAGTATCAATAGACATAAAAATTTAATTCAGTTTCTGTTAAAGCATAGCATTTAACTACAGAATTGGCTCACTGAAGAAACTCTATAGACAATCATAATATATACTGGTAGATGTATACAGGTGTGTGCATATATATAGCATACATATGCTGGTCATTATATAAATGGTCTAAAGATGTTTAATGTATTTGTCTTAACCAGTTGTTGTAGTGCAGCATCATTTAAGATAATATGAGCATAATCAAATAACTTCTGTCACACAGAAGTCTTTTCAATATCTTGTTCTGTGAGTTAGCAAAATACTGTGTTAGTTTCTCGTGCTATGGTTGTCACTGACTATTGCAGCAGTAAAATCCAGTGCTATTAGTTTCTGAAAGTGAGCTGAGTTGTATGGTCTATTTTCTCTGATTTATCTGGACCCATCTCTCTAGTAACTCTAGAAACACAGGATTGTACAGTGCCACTGTGTCACTTTTGCCTGTGTCCTTTTTAAAAATCTTTTCACTGCGAACCTTACATTTTTCTTCAAGCTATTTGTGTCTACTACGACACTGCTCTTTTTCCTGACAAATCTTTTCTGCAAAATTCATTAGCATTCCAAATCATCTTTCTGCATCTTTGAATCCCTTTTCCCTTTGTAATCACCCTGTTTCATGCTAAGGAGAAAAACACATTAATTATTTATTCCTCAATTTAATGCAATGCTGAATAAAGAATAGCCAAATGGCTTCAACTTACACTTTGCACTACAGGAAACACTGAAAGAGGATTAATTTCAGTTGCTATTATTCTCCAGTGTGAGTTCACTATAGCAGCTGCATTAAACGCTTTATCTAACTCTCCTTTTGCAGCTAATTTTTCCACAGAACACTTTTTCTGGGATCAAGAAGAAAACAGATGCAGTTTTAGCAGGATGAAAAATGAGTTTCTCTTATGCAAGACTTATCTTGTCTGTATAGATTAAGACCCTCTTACTAACTTAACAACAGAAAAGAACCCCTCAAAGATATTCAGAGAAATACCCACAGGAGATTTCATTGACTGTATTGTTGATCAATGACTTTCAAAAACACCAGATCAACCTCAAAAGGAAATGTATTTTAAGAAGAAAGGTTTACTTAAAACATTAACAGCAAGTAGGTAGGAAATTCTTGGTGAGCAGTTTTTACTTCATACTACAAGAACATGACATTTATAATGGTAAAGATTTTTTTACTAGAAGTAAATCATAGATCATCTTTGAAAGAGTTCTTTGTCATAGAGCTAGCTTTCTATCTTAAAGTATTTAGTATTTTTAATATTCAAAACACCATTTAAACATGAAAAGAAAAACATTTCTTGCAGGAGCAATAAGATATTCCTCTCTAGCCAACACAAAAGCACTCAAACTCCATAGTCAGCTTCAACAAGGAAGCTGGGAAAAGCAGAAATAAGTGCACTATCCAAAAAGACTCCCAAAAAGGTAGAAAAAAAACTTTCTGTTTCATCCTATGAGATGAACACACTTTACACTGTAATGAATTAAGTAATACAAAGGCATTATGCCATTTGTCCAAAGAACAGTTTTGGTCTGAAGAGAAAGTTTAAGAGACTTTTGGTCTTAAGGGATTTTATTCCTTGGCCTTCCTGTTTCCATGATGAATTAATTTTATACCTTCTAAAGCTGTATTGTCCCACCTAACTTAATCAGCTGTAACAACCAAACTCCTACCCTAAATCTATATTGCCTGGAAATTTTTAATTCTGTACATTAGAATTTGTTGATTGTCCATTTGGTAGGTAAAAGCTTACACATTTAAATATTAATGAGTTTGTCAACAATTCACTTAATTTAAAAACTAAACAGCATTTCAATTACTTCTACCTTTCTGAGGACAAGAAATTGAACCAAGTTTAATATTATGATGTAAAACCTAGCACTTGTTTTGAGCAGCTCATTTGTTATAGTAAGTATGTCATCATTGTTATTCACACTCCAGTGTGATCTCCAAATGGCAGGATATATATCATTCAAGTTGATATTTACAAAAGAAACACCACATACTGTGGAGAAGGACTGGGGAAGGAGGAAGTCTTTCAGTGAGTTTTTTCCTGTGAGAAGGTTACTATTCTTGCCTCGCTGTAAAAAATGGCAAAACTCACAGTATATTTCAGCCATTGTTTCTTGCAGCCATTTGCAAGGCAAAAAAGGTAACACAGCAACAATTTGCAATCATGTTTCTGAAAATATTTAGACAGATGGTATGGTGACAAGATGTTGGTAACTGCAGGTTTGAAGGAAAACATACTTTGAAAATCATCTTAGTCCACCCATTTACAACAGCAGCTTAGCATAAACAATATTGCTCACATATATGAAAATATAATAAAAAAATTTCACTTAAAAAAATTTCAGAAGTTTCCCTGGCATAATTGAAAGTAGACAGTGTTAGGGAGTTAAATTAGCTGACACAGGAAATAATGATAGTTAAAATAGTCAAACAATAGCCATGAGATACCCATATTCTTCTAAAAAATTATTAATAATGAAGCAGTGTATAATCCTTACATTGTAAAATCTAACATTTATGTAGCTTTTAGTAATATTGAATTTCATGTCATTTTTATCCTTTCAATAGATATTAAAGAGATAACAGCCAATCTCTATAAAAATCTGTGATAAAATTTCCCAAGGCCTTCAAAGAAGATAGAACTTCAATGATGTGTCTTTGGGAAAGGGTCACTGCTGAGCATGTTTGCCATAGAGGCAAAACTACTAGAAAAATATGAGAGATTAAAAAAAGGTACATTCTTAGGGGATGAAAAAGATGACCTGTAAAAAGCTAAGAGAACTGAAATTAATCAAAATTTCACTTTGGAACATTGCATACCTCTCTGACTGGAAGAAAATATCTTTAACAGAATTGAAAATTTTCACTGATGTCCAGACATAATTCTAAACACATTTCTTTTCAAAATGTCTTATATTTTATATCAGCAATTCCATATTAATAAGATTGAAAACATTTGAACTTAGTAATTCTGAAGTGATACATTTGTCATACATCTGAGTTCCACTACAGATGCTCACCAATTTCAAGTTTTTGTGAAATAGAGGCATGTGGACAAAACAGTTGTATGGCTCAAAAGCTCTCTTTGTCCTAGTGAAGATGCTTGGAATCTTATGAAACAACTCTGCAATATCTGCATCAGTCAGGGTAGCTCTGAGTTCATTACAAAGACTCTAAGTGGAGAACATAATAAATGTAAAAGCATGAAACAGATCAGTAAATAGCAGTTAATAAAGTAAGCATACAGATATAAAATTTCTATTCAGAATGTCACCTCAGATTTCATAACTCTATGAGACTTTAAAGTTTATTTTATTCATGGTACTATTCAAATTACAAAGTGCATTTCTGACACACTAATAACAGAGAATAATGCTCCTAGGATGGATGCCAGCAGAGTGATTTTGCCTGTACATTTTCAAGCAGAAACTTTATCAGGCAGACAGAATAATATCAAATAAATCTGCAGGTCAATGAGTACAAATGAAATGGATACTCTTGGAGACAGAAGTTCTGTCCAGAATGGCATGGTTCCATTTGAAAGTAACAATTTCTTGCTCCATACTGTGGATATATCTGTGCTGTCATCAGTCTTAGTGATAAGAAAATTACCTTTCTGTATCTAGTAATTCTTCCACTTGTTTTTGATGCTGCTGGAAAGTGGTTTATAGCTGCTGTGCAGGTGACAGTGCTTTGGAGACAGCAGCACTATGGAATGTAATGACAGTACAGCAGGAATTTCTAGCTATTTTTCTTTAGACACCCAAGAAAAACAAAAGGCATCTTTAAGATTGCACTTGTGTGTTTGCTCAGCCACACAAAGCAGGCACTACTATGAACAACTACATGTGGGACTCATGAGCATCAATAAACACATCCTCAAGGAGGGAGCAATCAAGGAAAAAGAGTAATTGAAAACTTATTTCCAAACATATTTTGCACTTTAGAAGAGTATAAGTTTAAAAAAAAATCATTAATCATATTCAAAAGTAATCTTAAAGATTTACTTTTGTTTTTTGAAGTTCTGACACTTCTTTTTCCTTCTGTGTTTGTTTATCCATTCCTAGTAAATTTATTCCAATTCTGAGTTCCCTAAAGTCTTCTCAGCAAGCCTACAACATCTTCTTCAGCTAACACACTTCAATTACATAGAGCTCATCACTTTGCTGGGAATAGATATGCAGCATACTAAATAGGGGAAGAAAAAGACTTCTCAACTCACTGTCTGCTCAGTTGAAAACACTGTTTTGGTCTAAACTTTACACCAGGGAAGATCTGCCAGGTATAGCAGAGGAGCCAGTTCAGTCTCACAAAATGGTTTGGTACAGAGTGCTGACTTAATAACATCTAAAAGTGGAAAGCACAGTGCCAGCAGGGATGGAAAAGTAAACAGGTGTCACTGCAGGAGAGAGTGATATGCAATATTATCCGTATTCTTACTGCCTTCATTTCAGGAGATAATAAGTGGACTTATGAAATTCCATGATAAGGAAGAAAATCACCAAGTCAGAAAGTAGAAAGACCTGATACTCTCTGTTAAGTCTGAATATGAAGATATAGCCATTGTGTCACTATTAGCAAAGTCAGACAAGTGTCAAGGTCAGACAGATGAATATTCCATGATATTATGCACTAGAATGAAGCTTGGAAATCAAGGTCTCTGTTCACAAGACCAGGCAATCTCTATTCTAATATTCCTGACTTATGAAAGCTTGATTTTGCATCTAATTTTGGACACTTTGTGCTTATAATATCATCTGTATTATTTTGCCATGTAGTGAGTTATTTTCCTTCTTAAATTCTAAATGAAATGTGTTTATTTGTTACCAAATTTGGAACAGAAGGGAAAATAATTGCATCAGCCGACTACATTCTAGCATGACGTATTTGGGTTTATTTCGAATATGTGCCTGGTTTTTTTCAGTTAATTGATTCAATAGATTGCCTGTAATATTTTCCAGATAAATTATCACATTCCAACATATATCAGATACACATGCTGCTCCAAAATTGTTGTAGGTTAGGTACAATTGACACCAGCAGTGGTAGTAAATATAATGCTACTTTAGATCTGCATACATGGAGTAATTGTTTATCATTTACAGTTTGCATCAGTTTGCCTTGAGTAATACGGTATAGAATATTCTGATCCAAACACTTTCCTGAGAAAGACAGTACTTTGCTCTCATTTAAGGACACCTCAGTTTCTGTATCAGCCAGTAGTTCACAAACCTTGCCAGGGAAAACAGAACAAACAGTAACTTTTCTATGAGTTTAAAGTTTTCTTTTTTACTGTCAATTCAAAGTCCTCTTTATTAAAGTTCTGTCTGAGGCCTTAAGGTAAGTTTCCAACAATAAAAAGTTGTATTAAAATCAAAACTACACTTCTAGAGAGTTCTGTAAAGTAAGTACCCAGCATTAAGAAGAGGGGAGAAATAGGGATAGGATGTAAAAGTGAGAAGCCAATACTCAGAAGATATCAGAAGACGCAGACACCCTAACCTTCAGCAAAGTAATTCTTCAATATATTATCAATGCTGAAATGAAAATGCGTAGTGCAACTGAGGTAACACAATCCACTAATTTCTGCCTTCACTATTTAGGTGAATGTTATTCCAAAAGTTCTGAAAAAGGAAAGCTATATAAACAGCATTTCCTTGAAAGAGGATGTGGAACATAAGGTAGTTCAGAAACAGAACATACATCAACAACAATGTGATGCCATGGAAAAAAAAATGCTGTGTGCAATTATTACGAGGTATTGCCTCTAACAGTCATAAAGAACTTCTCTCTGCTCAGTGCTGGTAGAGCCCCACCTGGATTATGAGGTTGACTGCTAAGTATTGTAATGCATACAAGGTGTGGAACAACTGAAAAGGCTGCAGAGAAGAAAATACCATCCCCAAACGATCTACAAACGATAGCGGAAAGAAAATGGAATCTGTTTGCTCTACAGGGAGGAAAAAGAGCAAATATAAATAAATTTATCAAATACGTAGTAATTTAGAAAATAAGAACATAAAAATTCTATAAGTGTACTATGAATATGATTTACAGTAATGTTTGAATTACAGCAAGAAATATTTATAATAGGTGTTTGACAGCACCTTGTAATAGGAGAGCCAAGGTCTAAACGATTGCCTGGTTGAGCAAACACTATCATTTTGAAAATGGTTGTATAATAATTCAGGAATTATGGCAGGCTGGTGAGGATCAGTGAGATAATATATTGATATTCTTCCAATCTTATTTATATTATCCAATGAATAAACATGTGCACATATGTACAACTACATATTGCTTATTCGTATTTCCAAGAGAGACCTTACTTACTTGAAGAACAAAAGAGCAAAAGCATGAATACAGTGAAAACTGCGAAAACCCTGGACTCGGTTCCTGGCTTTTGTCTGAGCAGTGTACTTTTTAAGTTTTACAGTCACGGCATGAGATAGTAACTTCACAGTTGTTTTTCAAAATATAGTTATGAAATTCAAATTATCTGTTTTATTGTTAATATTCATGCCACAGTACATTTGACAACTGCAATACTAGCATAAGTAAGGATGCTCTCATATGATGGGCTAATCCAACTTTTTGCTAGTTTCACTGAGTGAGATCATGTCACCAAAATTAATGCTTCCTGATGATTGTAAACGGAAGTTCTACTGAAAGTAAGATGACACAGTATGATCTACTGATATTAAAGGGCATGTGCATGCACTTTAAGAAGGAAGAGAAGCACATTAAAGTATTAAAATCATAGCATTTTTCATGCTGCTTTATTTCAAAGTGGCTAAAACACTAATTATCATGTTGATATCACACCTTAAACTGGGCAAATCAGGGCATTCACTTTTATGTAAACACACTGTACTGTCAGCAATATCTGATCCTTGTAGGTTGCTAAGCTAATTTTTCAAACTTTGCAAAACTATTGTTTTGATCCTGCAATCGTAAGGGAGCATTATGGCTGCTTAGGTTTTGACCCAAGACTGTCCACATTTGGCTTTACTTCATCACAGTGTCTACCATATTTCCTGAGTTTTATTAAGTTCACATTAGTATCTGGATTCTGCTTGACTGAGAAGTAAAGCCAAGGCTGTGTGGTGCAGAAAAGGACATCTCCAGTTTCAAAATATAACACTGACTAGTGGTTGTCTGATAACTGTATTTGTACTATCTGTCAAGAAAACAACAGAACAAGCTGGATATGTTGCTTTCCCTTGGGAAGCAAACATGGAGTGTGGTGTGATGATCCGTATCTTTCACCTATTTGGAGTTTGCTGACACCCCCTTGAGGCCTGCATGCCTGCCTGTCCTCCCTGTAGATATCAGGAGTAGAGAAGAAGCTTGTGCGCACTGCCCACTTTGTACTCAGATGTGGGTGTTCAGAAGCACACTTGGGTACATTAATATCCAAGACTATCAAACTGTGGATAAAATTCCAAAGGAAGATGACAGCAGAAGATGTCAAAAGGTGAGTTTCTCATTATACCTACACATTTTTACAATTCACAGAGATGGTTTTCTGTAGTTTTGTCTCTTTGCATGAGTGAAAACTGACTGGAAATCTGTTTCAGACTTACAGCTGCGAAGCTGTCCCTTCAACTTGTATAAAAGTTTTAGTAAGAACTGTCATAACTAAAGAACAGAATCTGCACAGGGAATAAAACTTCAAAAACTAGAATATTCAAAAGAGAGACACAGGGAGAACAACAGCCAAAACTTATAAGCAAGTAATTGAGAGATTCAAGCCACTACTAAGATGCAATTTTTTGACAATAAGGAACTACTAAGCCATTGTCTCTGAAATCTCAGAAAATTTAAAAGCTTGAGAGTAAAAATCAACCATTTTGTTTCAATAGTATTCAGCATTCAATTTGTATTAACGTGGATGATAACTTACCCATGCAACCATCCCATTCCATCCCCTCCTTTATGGAGCAGGGCCACAGCTCTCTAAAGTTACTTAAAGAAAAAAATCCAGGTAAAATAAACAAAAAAAAAAAGGAAATTGTACGTACCTTTAGACAGGAAATTCCCATGAAATGAGAAATTCAACTTGGAAGAACATCTAGTTGAAACTCTTCTAAAAACAAATTACAAAATTTCATCAATTATTGTTTTGAAGAACAGAAGGTAGACATTATTATAAACTTGAGTTACAATGCTAATATTTATTGGCAAACACTGCCTTTCTCATAGTCAAGGCCGTGATTCTCCAGTTCCCTGGCTGCTTTTCTACTATTAACCAAGCATTACTCAGCACAGACAGGTAATGTTTTTAGAAGCTGATTTATCCCTGCAAGTCTAGAGGCTTTGGTATTAGGGATCTTCAAGGACAGTCAAAACTAATTGAGCACAGGTGGAACTACAAAATGAGTAATGTACCAACAGGGATGATAGTCCCAAAAAGTGCAACCTGACTGGTAATTAAATACAAGCATGTGTCAGCTTTTTGCTGAGGGTTGAGAAATAATAGTCACACCTCTTGTTTATCTAATTCATTCCCGATATCACTCTGCTTCACGGTACTGAAAAAGCAAGCACCCGGAGGTCATCTAATTGAGAAACCAGGTTTCTTACAGTGTTAACATGCATTTTTTAAGCCTGCAAATATCTCGTCTTTTAGTAGAATACGTCTGTACAGAATTGTCTCTGATAAGACCTCATATGAGTATATACTAAAAGAAATATGTTTTCCTAATACAATTACATGATCTGATAGAAGTTCATCCCACTCCCATAATTTATTCTCGATAACCATTTGCAGACAGCATAAGCAAAATACTGTGCATGTGAGAAGACTATTTATTCCTGTGGCATTTAAACTTCTAGAGGCATTAAGCAGTATAATGAGTGTTAGCAGAGACATATCAAAGATAAAATAGACACCATTTTTTCAGATTCTATTACACTAATCAGCAAAGCTATTAATTTCCCAAAGTGTTTAAATGCATAAGGCAGAACTGAATTAAGTAAATTGCCATGATTAATTGTGAAGATACTTCTCAAGCTGTATTTTGGCTGACCTTCATGATTTAATTGGCAGAGCTGTAAAATATCCAGTGCCACATACAGGACTGGTTGAATACTTGACTGCAAGTGTTGGAAGAAATTTTCAAATGTACAATATTAAAATAGGAATCAAACACTTGCCTTCATATTTACCTACATATAAGACCACACCTCTGAAATTTAGATCCTATATTTCAGCTCCCAAACATGGATTTTAGTGCCTTCAGTTAGGCATCAAGATACAACAAGTTGTGCTAACATTTTATTCCTGAATTTTTTGTATCTTTCTTCTAGGAAGTATTTTCTTTCATGTGAGCAGATCTCTAGCTAAGAAAGAAGTTGCAGCAATTTGACCTACCAAGTTGCTATCAAGGATGTGGGTATTGATGTGCCCTATAGCAAATGCTGGTACTTCTCATTATAATGCCACTATCCCTTTAGAAAAGCTTATCTGGCTCCTCAGAGAAAATATGACTGTTGGAATTGAATTCAGTCCAAAGGTGCATATCTGTTTCGTGACTTGAGATGAGAAGAGAGTATTAATGTATCAAACCCCTCCAGACATAAAACAATCTAAATAGATAGATTGGTGAAAACTATGCATATCTAGAATTTTATTTCTCCTTCGTGCCTTTCATTTTTAGTAATAGCCATCCCAAAATCCATAGAAAGACATCAAGTAAGAAGTACTAGATCAAGTAACTGTAGCTTTTACAACAACAAGGAAATAACTGACATCTATGAAGTAAATTAGACATATTAAAACACTACTTGATTCTAGGACAATCTCCTTTAAGACAAAAAGCCAGAAAACTGTTAAAGTTCCTGAATCAACCTGAGGTTATTGTGAGGCCACAAATCTCTGAAATGAAAATATCTTCATCCCTTGAAGAACAGCTACCAGAACAAAAGCACTGTTTTGAAAATGACCTTCTGTCAAGGATATATTCAGAAAGATTTCTATACTTGCCTGCAAGGTAATGGGCAGGAAGAATTAAAGTATTTTATTTTTTGAAAGTCATTATTTATGTAGAAAATCATCACTCACCAGACCAACAATGAACAGATGGACACTTCATCATGTTACATCCAACTGACATGTTAGTGCATCTGTCCTCTGCTGACTCCTGAAATCACAGGGTAAGACATTCTACCACAAAATAAACCCTGCATAGATGGCAATAAGGCAATGGCAGCCCATCTTTATATTAATAAGAGTTCCAAACCATTTCTTACTTATGAAGATACAGCAGCTAGTTATACTACATTTCATGGATTCCCAAGGGTTCAGATATAATGCTTGTATTCTTCTTAGTAAAATTGGTGAGGTTAGAGACTAATAGTTGCCATTGATCACTGCACTGTATGTTGATATATATAAATCTTCAGGGAGACCGTATTGCAGCCTTTTAATAATTAAAGCGGACTTACAAGAAAGATGGGGAAAGACTATTTGGTAGGGCCTGTAGAGATAGGACCAGGGGTAAAAACTAAAACTAAAAGAGAGTCAATTTAAATAAGATACAAGGAAGAAGTTTTTTACAATGAGGGTATTGAAAGACTAACAGATTGCCCAGAGAGGTGGTAGATGCCCCATCCCTAGAAACTTTCAAGGTCCAGTTGTATGGTCATGCTGCTCCCACTGAAGATGTCCTGCTCATTGCAAGGGAATCGGACTATGTGACCTTCAAAGGTGCCTCCAATCCAAACCATTCCATGATTCCATGATTTAGTTTGAACTTCAAAATAAAAATATTTTAGAATACAGAATAATTCTCTCTGCATGCTTGTGAGATAGCAGGAGACTACAGATTTCTATAGTAATGATAAGTCACTGCCTCATGACCAGTCCTTCTTATCTGAATTCCACTGGAAATCCACCACTCAAAGAAAAATACAGCCACCATTTTCTTTCTTGTTGTCTAAAGTATGAGGAAGAGTGCTTCTGCACCATGACTTACATAATTTAAAGTCTCATTTTTCATATGATATTTACAGTATCTAAACACAACAAAAATAAATCCTTGATCCAAGATCTATTCTATTCGCTGTCTCAAAGGAAACATGATTTAGAATAAGATCTGGTTTGGATGTAGGTGAAGTATGTCATAATGGATTTTATGGAGATAACTACACAAGGGACCAAGAACTAAATTTCTACAGAAACCATGAGTGTCCTTACGCATAAACTAGAAGTGCATGAGACTACGATCATGAAACCTTGCTCTGATGTTGGATTGGCATAGCATCTGGTTTACCTAAGATCTTCTGAAAAAGGCAGAAAAGTCTTGCAAGTGATATTTGGTAAGGTAAAGAAAAACCAGTTTCCCTGGTTCTCTCACAAAAAGTAGCATTCTATATAATGGTTCTTTAAGGTGACCATGCAGTTGGAGCATATTACTTGTGAAAGGAAGCTGAGAAAACTCTGTTGAGTCAAAAAAGACGGAGAGGCTTTAACTGCTCCCTTCGTCTACTTAAAGGCACACTGCAGAAAAGAGACAGCTAGTCTCTCCTCACTGGTACACACTAAAATATGTATCTTCCCCTTTCTTCACATTTAAAGGACAATACAAAATAGTATTTGACTTTATCTCTGATCTTTTAACAGACTGCAGTCAGGCAAAAATTTTATCATGAAGAACATCTTTAGAAAAAAAAATTGTAATGAGTAATTAGTACCTGTTCCTTTGACTAGAAATCTAGAGCATAGGGAGGTATTTCACTAGGAACCATCGCACAGAGCAAAGCACCATGAGTTATGCCATTTATGTTTTATTTGGTCTGCACAGGATACAGACTGTAAATACTTCTGAACCATATCAACTAATGCATTAAAATGGATTTGTAAATCATTTGCAATAAACTTACAACAGTCTTATTATCATTTTACTTATTAATACAAAGTAACTTCTTCATCAATATCTATAAACCATAGGTATCTTTCACAACCAAAAAAAAAAACCAAAACCTGCTCTAGATTAACAGGTCTCTATCTTTACTAATCAACAATTAAGGTCAAGAAAAGCTTTCCGAATAGTAAGATAATTTTTGTATAAGAAGAGAACTGGTAACCAATTTATATCAAAGTTCCAAAGTTTAGTATGTCTTCCATAAGCTTCTGCATAGCTTTTCAACAGGTACATGATTTGAGAGAGCATCTGATACCATAAACTGGAACTATGAAAAAAAAATAAATTATACATAACTCCTAAAGAATGGATAATGAGTAGTATCCTCATCATATTAGGAAATTCCTAGCTAGATATTCCCCTTACATATCTAATTCCCACCAGCAGCTGTTCAGGACTGCATCCTTATGATGCGATTGGACAGTCATGCAGTTTTTACCTGAGGTTTCTACATCACCATTTCATGCCTATACTCTGCATGGTCAAGACCAGGATGACCTGAAATGGTCTCACATTTTCAATAAAATCTAACTGTGTCTCATGATTCTGTAACTATATCCCCAATGTCCTGTCAGTCTAGTCCAAGTTAAGCTTCAATCATGTGTGACATTTTTTTCCAAGTACTTAAAAACTGCCTTGTGTGGACCATTTACTGTCTGCCTGCTTAACTCCATGCTGAAGTCATTTCTGTTACAGTAGCTACTCCTTTGCTTTCCTGCAAATATTTTATGGCACTCCAAAATAGCTACTATATTAACTACAGTAAATGTCACCTCAATATAAGCATTTCCAGATCCTTCTACATGAACTATTAGAAATAAATATAAATATAGATTTTTAGCAAGTGAATAAAGTAGAAAATGCGTGGTAATTTGGCCAGTCTACCAGTGCACACTGCAAACATTATTTTTTGCATCATATCTCATAACCTCCTGGCTCAAAGGGAGACTTACAGGTGAATTTTTTGTGCATCTCAGCAGTTCAGTTGAGTTGATATATACGTAATGTATTTCAAGCAGTATTTAACTGAGGGGAGAAGTACTGCAATGGCTAAAGAATAAAACAGAGGCCTAGATCTTCAAAGAAAAACAAAACTGTGAAAAAAGATTGTTATCTGCTTTATTGCATAACATATAATATGTTATAATAGGAATAATAGTAAAAATAGACCAACAATTAGGGGAAGAAAACCCATGATTTATCAATGCAGCCAGTGACTCTGTGCTGAATTTAAATTATTTAGAAGATTCAAGGTGCCTGAATGTTTCTAATGAAATCAATTGGAATAATAAAAACCCTGTCAAAATACATTAAGTTTCTTCAAGAATCTACTTTAAAAGGAAATATAAATCTAGTGAACAGCCTTCCTTGTAAAATCATCACTTATTTAAAGAGAAAGTAAAGTTTGTGGCAGTTTTATGCAGTGATACATTATTTTCCTCACATATAACCAAGAAAAGGAAACCCTGATCTCCAAACAGAGCACAGCTCAAGCTTAACTACAGAACTCTTGCTCCATGGCATATGTACACACGCATTCATTCAAAGGGATGGTTTCAGTTTCCTCAAAAACCTGAACACTGAAGTTGCACATGTATAAACAGGATTTTTTTCACTGCTGTTTTATCTTTTCACATATTCCTTGTTTCTCATTTGCAGAATCCCATGCTGTTTGCCTAAGCAGTGATAAGGAGGACAGCCAATATCTGCACAATTCATTGCAAATGAAGCACCGCCACAACTAACAAACAGCAGGAACTAAGGCTTACCAGAACATCTTTAAGTTAGCCCTGAAATGAACAGGAGAACACCACTGGAGAATTCAAAAGAAACATTGCTCCAAACTTGTTATCTGGTTTAGAAATCTTTAAGAGTATTAAAGCCATACAGATTGACCACGCTGTGTTGAATAGCATGACACTCTTCATCACTAAGTTTGTTTATATGTTCTACCTTTATTTTTTCAATATGGTGTTATATTAGCTAGTTAGCAAGTGTATACAAAGAGAAAAAGAGATTAACCAAATTCATACTACCATTTGGATTCTACTTAGAACAATTCCATATTTGTTCTATGGGTTGATTAGCTTTATCTTCTTGGTTAAGAGCTTTGCTAAAAATAGGAGTGAGAAGTAGCAAGAAAGTGATTCAGGAGGAAAAAAAACCAACCAAGCTCCCAAAGCATTACAATATCTGTTTCAGCTCAGATAAAAGGCTGAAAAAAACACCAGTGTCCCATGATTCAGTGAATCCAGGTCTGCCTTGTTCTGGTCCCCTCCTCTGTCATCTACCAATCCTTTCTGAGTTTATCCAAGACTAAGGATTTTTTGTTAAAATTTCCTTGATTATGATTCTGCCCTCCCTTTGCCACTGCACTGATGCTGCTCCTTCTTTCGTATTTCCTTGAGCATTTTAGCTACTCTGTGCAATACGGTCATTAAAACTGAAATAGGAAAGAACTCCATGGGCTATCTCGAACTGCTACAATAATTTACCATGAATATTGCATTATATGCATTTTATCCCAGTCTGCTATTCATTTGCATAAAAATGTATGTTTGAACACTGCAAATTACATAAAGAACTTTCAAGTAATGCAGGTCACCCATGTATTAGTCTCAGAATAGTAACATCTGGAGGACTGGGTTCTGAATGTGAGCTCCTCTCTGGTGCAGTTTTTAGAAGCTCTGATGACAGCCGCTTCTTACAGCTCCCCATCACACACTGTTTTTGCTTTTCTGTGGCTATTCATTACACAACCTTTCTCCTCATAAGAGCCACACAAGAATACAGGAGGAACTCTCGTGAAGCTCTCTGAATTTGGATGAGGTGGGTGAACCCTGATGAATCCAAACTACTCTGTTCTGAAAGCAATTTCTTCAGTGAAAGTATGGATTAATTTGTTTTTTTCAGGTGAAGGTTCTGGCATACACAGATGCACAGAAATATATTCTGTAATATGCATTTTAGAGCAATCCTTTCATAGCTGATTCTCCTCATAATTATCAGTGCTCTACAAGTCTCTTGCCACTGCATAATTTAAAGGAAATCTCAATGAATAGTTTAAGCAACACAGGAGAGAGAGGCCTTCCAAACACTGAGACATGGCATATCTGGTTTTACATACATGCATCTTTATGAGACAACTGAGATGTCCAGATTCTAAACTAGCTGCAAACTTTATTTAAAAAAATAAAATAACAGTATTCCATCCTGTTTTCACAGTAGTAAAAAAACCCCAAAATAGGGAAATATGCAATCTCCCTTCAAAAAACATAATCTGAGGAAAAATATGATATACAAACATTTCATGCACACTTTTCAGTGTGCCTATAAATCACTAAAAATTACTATCATCATTTTATATCTGGAGATATTGAAAGGGAAAAGATAGCCTGTACATGATTTAAGTTTTCACACTCCTAGATTTCCTGTTTCAGTGGTTCTCATCCTTTTGATAGCCAGGTCTCAGCTCAAGATATTGTCAGGTGAATCCAGGTCTGCCTAGTCCCTAACCCCTTCTCTGACATCTACCAATCCTCCCTGAGTCTATCTAAGCCTCAGGATTTCTGTCACAATTTCCTTAGCTATGCTTCTAACCTCCTCCTATCACTGCATGGCGGCTGCTGCTTCCTTCTCCTCTATACTCTCCACTGTAGCCACATTGCTGCTGAGACAAGAATAACGAGCCCATTGAGATGCACCTAATTGTGTCCAGGGTCATTTTGATACTTCTGCTCGGGAGCAGGAGAACAGTGCAGAGGCTCTGACACCAGTCCTGCAGAGCTAGCACTGACCCATGCAGCTCTTTGCTTGGACTGTCCTAGAGAAAGGGTCTAGTCAGCAGAAACCACTTTCCTAAATCGCATCATCTTTTGTGGGATTTCACGCTTATGCAAGGAGAGTAAATGTGCAAGAAGCTGTGCAAAGTAGGCAGAAGGTCTTCCAATAAAATACCACCTATATGTTAAAACAATGATTTCTCTCCTGTTAGTACACTGGGGAAAAAAACCACATTATCATTATCTAAAGTCACTGGAATTTGATGAATGTATCCCACATCAAAATAGCATTGTGAGAGTATGAGCATCTAGTGGACTTCTAATAGAGCTCAACTTACAATATAATAATTTGCCTCTAAGAAGGATGTAGCTTTGCATACAAAGACTTTAAGAATCTAACAGTAAAACCCTACAGAGAGAGAGATGCTTCCTTTTGCTGCTTGCATATTATAAAATGCATTTTACGAAGAAGAACCTGACCTTGTCATGCAAATGAAAAATTTAATCAGTGCAGCTGTAGAAATCTATGTAAATTTTAAAAACTGAGTTGTGAAATTCAGACAAAATCAATAGCTTCCAGAATAGATGTTTCCAAGCTATTATGTCACAGAAAATTAAAACTCCAAACTGCTAACAGCTATTCTCATGAGGTAGCATGTATACGGCTGTACACTGAGCTTATAAAACAGACCTTTTGGTTCACCTACTTGAAAGCATAAAATAGAAAACACCATAACTCCGTATGATTGATATCATCTAATCTACTACGATAATACCCCAAAAGATGAAAAGGCAGTAGCAGTTATGTCAACCTTTCCACCTACCAGCCTGTTTCAGATGAGTGCTATTTATCTTTTCAAGGTATTGGGAAACTAAATGAAAGCGAGCATGGAACAAATGTCTGATGGGCGACTTATCTGGCATTAATGCTTTTTACTTGGTGGGGAAAAGCAAGCTAGTTTATGCTTAGCTCCAGGCCTCAAAGGGAAACATTTTGAGATGGACTGAGTGGGATAATCTCCTTCTTGCCGGGGGAGAGGATGGAGCTACTGGTAAGAGTTAGTGGACTCGACAGAGAAAGGGTGCAACAGTAAAAGAGGTGATTTTGTGGCAACAGTGGGAGACCAGACTGTTTTATTCAGAAGGCAAAATTGGGCTCACTGAGCCACGCACTTTAGGGAAGGAGCACAGATGGTTTATTGACATATTTATCAGGCACTCCAGTGGCAGGGCTTCAACTTTCATGCAACTTTTATGAGATTAATGTTTCTAAAAAACATTTCAGTAATTATCTATTTAATTTTTACCAAATTCACCCACAAGTCTCACTCCCTTCAGTTAGCATAGCTGGAGGCAGATGAGGACCTCTAAGCCACACTTTGTTAAATACTGAAATATGAATTAAAAAATCTTCTTGCTTCCCACCATCACAAGGTGTAAATCTCACTGGCATTACTGGGATTTTTATGAACAAAGAATAGGAGAAGAGCATTTGGTAGACAGAAGTTCTTTCATTATTTCCTCTCTTTATAATGCACAAAGAAGAACATCATGAAGTGATAAGTGTCACTGCAATTTGGATGAATTAGTAAAGCAAAACTATTTTTGTCACAAAACTGGGTAAAACAGTACTGGATAAACTGATCAAAAGGCTTGCTAGAGCTTTGTATGATATAACAGAAAGTACATTCTTTTTTAAATAGTCATAATTGTAGTCTATAGCATCTTCTTATTGTCAATGCTGCAGATTCTTTATTTGAAGCTTGAGTATGTACTGTGAAAATGAAGGAAGATCAGCTTTCTAGGAAAGAACACCTCTGGGGTAAGTTGTAGTTTATGTGAAACCAGTGATTATGCAATGCAGTTTCTTTTTCATTCTTAGTCAAACTGCCAAACAATTTTGCACTGCAACATTGAAGAGAGTAAGAAAACAGAAGACTGAAACAAGAGGACAATAGCAAGGAGCTCTGCTATACTGCAGCACCTCACTGGTCACTTCATTCTCAGTCTTTGTACTGACAGAAAATTCCAATTCATCCTTTTGTTAGTCCTGGTGATGTGTAGAGGTTTAAAAAATAAAATGGCCTTTGGAGATATGAGCCATTTCTTTTACTTTGAGAGTTGAAGGACTAATTTACAAGATACTGTTAGGTTTTCTTTTCTCTTATTTCCAGATTCTTCAGAATCTGTCACTTTTTTTTTAATGTTTACTTTGTTTGAGTACAGAATTGATCACAAATATTCAAAACTTGTAACATATTGCATAAATAATGTCAGTAATTCCCTGTTTCTGAATGAACATTTCTAGCAGCTAAAATACCAGCTTTTTCAAAGTGAAACAATCTGCAAATATTCCTCTATGTAGCAACAACATTCACAGCTAATAAGATGTATTCTATTTCCCCGAACGTAAGAGAGGAGAATTACCATAACCCAGCAGTCGACTATACCATTAAATTGAGTTTAATCATAGCAACCTTGTTCATGCATTCCTACAGACACTATGACAAAACATGGCTGATGAATAAAATATGGAGCATTTTCACACTGTCTAATACAAGCTGAGGCAATACACAATACTCTTCTCCCTTTGCCTCTGCCTAGTCCACAATATGGTGGTGTGACATAAGATACTTTCTCTAAAAAATTGCCTCCACTTGAAAGCAAGGATCAAATGTTAAAAGAAAGTGAAAATGGCCTTGGGACTTGAGGGAACTGCCAAGTTCATAGGGTCTGCTTTCACAGGCAATTACATCATGCAGTGTTTTTCATGAGGTGATGACACACCACTTAAAAGTACTGAGTGCTTTCCACCACTACACTAATCATTATTGGGAAGCTGTTTCCAACCCTTGTGAAATGTACTCATGGCTATTTAATGTTTAGTTTTTCTAGTACAAAGAATGTCTTGTAATTTCAATATCTCATTTTCCTCCCTGGAATCACACTTTGAAGAAATCCTCCTATTTCCTCTCATATTATCATAGATGCTTTGAAGTAGTCAGTTATGTTTTCTTAAGAAAATGTTTAGTATTATCTCATCATGGGAATGAATTTTCTGTGAACCTACAGCTCTGGATATTAGTCTAACTCCCCACATAAATTAGGATTTTGTCCATTCATGTTAACTACATTACCACTTTCTTCTGCAGGGTCTTTCTTTCTCCAGACAAAATATATGTGCAGAGAGGACATTGGTCTATAAGCTAGAATCAGCATTTGTCTGTTCTGGTTATTTCAGTCAGTAAAACATACCAATTAGCAGGCTTTTACAGATTAACTTATTACCTACTTTATTTCAGAAGCATGTATTTATACTAGTCTAAGGTCACTGCTGCTCTCCCAGTCCAAAATAGTACTACCATGATCTAGAGCTGTCATAGCTGTTACTGTAACATCACAATCTATGACACAGGTCAAGTTCAAGTAAAGGCTAAACCAGCCCAAATTAGAATAAGTAAGTCTCAAATGGGCCAAAAGCCAAGACCAGGTCTTCCATTTCTCACAATGTGTATTTAACCAGAAGCCTTTTTTCCCCCCTCCTTTGATCCAAGCAGAAGTCATACCATAGGTTTGACTTATCAGAATCAAGTTGCTTACCTAGATCCAAGGAAGTACTGTGCAAATAGGATTTCTTATGCCAGGGTAACATTCAAATAGCCCTACAATATATGCTGCTTGACTGGAGATATGACTTTTCTGAGTTGACAAGGCAGTAGCACATCCACAAAATAAATGATTGTCAGCAAAAATCTAGTGCAGTTTAAAAGAGAGGCAGCTTATGGGATGTGCTCAGTTTACGCAATATAGCCCAGTGATACTGTCTATGTACCATTCAGTTATAAACAGAGTTTATAGCTCTTGGTTAAATTATATCCAAGAAGCAATGAAACATACCTGAAACATTTCTCATATTAAAGGCATAGAGCTTTTGGTTTTATTATTTTCATTAATACTTCTCAAGGAGTAGTGTAAGAAAGAACTACTCTACCTCATTCCTATGTGGAAAAGTCCCAAAGGCAAAATTCATCATTTTGAGAAGTACATCTGCTTTGGCAATGATTTGTGATACCAGAAAGGCACAGGGAAAGAACTATAAAGTAGAAGGTGGCTAGAAAGAGTTTTTGTCTATACTTATAAAATGAGAGACGTGCCTGCCATTTACCGAAGACATTGCAATGGAAAGATTTTCCTAATAAGAGGAGCACCAAAATGTATTTGCCTAACAAGAACACAGCTTCTTTATTCCCTGTACTAAAAGTTGTTACATTTCATATAAATACCTTCCATTTTAGTGTCTCTTGTTGTGTTTAAACACTGAGAGACTCAAGCAACCAGCAGAAATTTCTGGATAATCTTGCTGACCAGTGTGGTGAAAACAACCTACCCTCTCATAATCAAAATGACAAAATCTTGCATGCTAACAGCTACCTATATATCTAGGGATTTATTCATGCTTTGCTCTTTGAAAGCACCTGCAACACATTGGTTTTTAAGATATTTGTAAAAACCTTCAAAAAATCCTTAAAGTTTCCTCCTATTTGTAAGCACCAGAAGGTATGTATAAACCCTTCTCTTTAAGATTGTTAAACAGATCAGAAACCTGTCAAAACTAAGTACAGAGAAAATATTCCATGCTCAGATACAGTTCTAGGTGCTGGAATGAGAACAAAATACAGCTATTTAATTTTCTGCTTGAATGATATCAGGAGGTTGAGGAACTATGGTCACCTAATAATAGCTGTAGTTTAATGGGTCCTCCTCTTGGTATTGCAGCAGAGGAGCCATTGGTTGTTTTTTCCTGTCATGTCATTCATGTACTATCATCTTCATTCTCTTATTTGTTTTAACTAACAGGCGAAAGTGAAGGATTTCTCAAGAGGTGGAACAGGCCAATCTGCTAAGTAAGGGCATATTATTATTGTTACAGTCTTTTTTCTATCTTCAGAACAAATTGCCATAATAGACTAACTTTGAAACCTTCAATTGGAGGTTTCAGAATTCTAATGAAATTACAGCTGTAGGCAAATAAATATCTCCTAAGTGACCTAGATAGCTTTTTCCCTTACGTATGCTGTGCGAGTTTAGTGTGACACAGAGCAAGAGCATATTTAATATGAAAGCAGTTATCTCTTCCCCATGAGCACAGCTTCTATTATATTATAGTTTGCTTGTTCCAAGTTGACTCCTTATTCCTTACCTTGCTTATACTATGAGTCTGTCCCCTTGTAACAAACTTGCAACACAAGCAAAAACATGAAAGCTGGGATCCAAGTTTTCAAAAAATAGTAATAGGAGGTTTAGCACTGCAGTTGTGGAATGAACAGGTTTAAGACTCATATGGACTGAAATCTCTTGGATTTTAACTGGAGTTACAGATTTCAGCACCTCTAGACAATGAGGATGAATATATCTTCAGCCAAGTATACAAAAATTTAGACAACTCATATCTGCAGCCCAAAAGAAAATTATAAGTTACGTTAAGATTTTTAGAGGGTATCTATATTATTACTGAATGATGAAACAAATGATCCATATTAATACTAGGTGCAATTCAGTGCCATTATATGAGCTCTGAATTTGACAAATAATCTCACATGCCGCTTAGAAAAGCAAAATTTAAGTATTGGAGCTTCTGCAACATATGATGACTCTGAAGTGATCACTGAAAACATGAACGATGAGTAGTAAGACTTCTCTTTAAACCAAACAAATCTTTAAAACCGAGGCATATCAAAACCAGGGTCTTTATGATGGAAATAGTGACAAAGCATCATAATGAAACAGGATGTTACCACAGAGAACAGGAAAAAATAATGCTAACAATAAACTTAATGATCTAAAGAACGGCTGAATTATTTGCTCTACCTGTATAGCGGGAAAGTGAATGTATAGGTAGATATAACTACTTTGCAGGCAGAACTTCACCCTGGAATGTCACAGAGGAAGCAGTGAGGTGATGAATAAAGAGTTTTCACATTTTTCCTTTTTTTCTTAGTTTTAAATAAATGTATTTGTTTTCTAAAAGCTGCTGAATAACTATAGGGAGATTAAATGTGACGATCAGACAGATTTTTTCATAATTTCAAAGGTTTTTGCAAGGTTGCCTCATCCCATTTCTTCCTTATTTAATGAATATAAACAGTAAGGTGTACTTGGGATACTAAAGCCAAGTGTTCTTATTGACATTGATTTTAAAACAGGTATTCAGATTAAAAGTGTCACAATGACAGAATCAGCCTTTTCATGTGTGTTTTTCCCATCATGTAAGCTTCAATATAATTAGACAGATGCAGCAGCAATTTCTCTATTAATATTAATTTTTTTTAAAGACAAATATGTCATCCTTTTGGTGTGAAGAAATTATTTTAAACTTTTCCAACTAACACCACAAATCTATGAATAAAAATATATTTCCTTGTGGATCTTCAAGTAAGTCTGCTACAGTTTCTAAAGCAATATTAATTTAACAATTAAATTCCCAGGGATACCCCAGCATAAATATGTAAAGATGTTAGCAATTTTTTTTTCATTATTTTTCATACTGTAGCACATTTCTAAATTTATGCTATTTTTTACTACATATATTATGGCAACATTGCCCAATGAGACTTAGTTCCTTTTGTCCTCCATAAACACAATGGAAAAATCCCAGTCTTGAAGATTAAGGAATTTTTCCTTAATCAATGAAAGAAGAGGCTTCTACTCCTCGTGATAAAGAAGACAGTGTATTCTCTCGTCAACAGATGTCTGTCAATATTTGAAAAACATTCTTAGCTATCATACCTCTTGGTCTCTGCTAAAATATGAGATGCACATACTCTGGTTGGTTCATCATCACAGATTACCCTAATTTCTCCTACATAGAAAGAAAAGTGTCAACGCCATTGTTTCTTTCTCTTTAATATTAAAATCACAGAAACTTCCAAGAACAAAAAAAAGCTCCAGGTAAATAAGAAATCCTGTCCAACTTTAAAATTTCTCTCCTGTGCTGCTACAAAATCATTCTCAGTAAGGCAGCAGCCATGTCTTAGGCACTCAAGCTGAAACAGTTACTGCCTTTTTACTGACCAACATCTACAGGCACATAAGTGCAGATTCATTTATGTTGGCATAAGCCTATTCATTCTTATTCAGCTGCAGAATACAGGGAAACAAAATCCCTGATTTCAAATTCCAGTTCCTGAAGCAGTGCTGCATAGGAACTACAGATGTTTTAATTAAATACATGGGTTTGGCAGATTTTCCTTCAGAGATGACTTGCGTGAGTTAATTACACAGAATGTACCACTGCTGAAGTCTAAAAAATATCAGGTGGAACATCTTTATCCCCTTGTTCCTGGTTTGATGCATCCTTCTACAAGTTAAAGAGCACTTATTTTCTGTGTAAAGCAGCAGCCAGGTTTAGGTAAGTGTGTTTTTCCTCTGCGGCGTTAGAAAGCACTGCCTGCTGCAATGCAACAGCCGGCAGCGGGTAGGAGAGCCCTCCTGCTGTTGTTTGTGTGCAGGTCCTGTGGCCGCAGGCTAGGTGATTTCCAGGTGCAATCTTCATTTTTGGGATTGGGAATTTGTTCTATAAAGCTAACACAAGGTTCATATTTTCAGCCAAATCTTTGTTTCAGATGTGTCATGGCAATATTCTTTCAGATTAATAAAAGCTATATCCTTTTGGTTTGTGTAATAGAACTCATAAGCCCCAGAGCCAGTAATGTCATTATGGTAGTGGCTTTAGACAGTTCTGCCCAAGGACCTCAGACTTCTAGGATTTGATTTTGCCGTTTCCTATTTAAGCAGTCATAATATTTTGCAAGAAAGCACTGATCGGGAAGCCAAATAATTTTCCTCCATGACTGGAAAAATAATAGAGCATTGCTTGTAGTCCAGTGAAGTCTTAGACCTACAGACTGGCAGTAGACTTCAGAAAATGGTCACAACATTTTACTACACCTCAAAATATCATTGTACATTTGAAGGCTGCAGCCAACAGGCCTTCAGTGCTGACAGTACACAGCTGGTGTTTAAAGCTGTGCAGAGATTACAGTATCTGCAGTAAATACATCAGAGGTTTTAAGATACTAATTGGATCCGCTGTAATTTGGGAATTCCTATGTGACTGGGAATATGCAATGAATTGGGCTCAGCCTCCTCTGCTGTTAGCACCCAGCAGGAATATTTATGACAGTAGCTAGAAGTAAAATCATGAAGGGCAGGCCATGGTCCTATCCCTGGATGATATATGTGTATACATATTGGGAACTGTAATACAACAGTGTATTTATTACCACCTATGACTTTGCAGAGGCTGTTGTCGTTTACAAAGACAATAAAAATTGATGTGTGCATTTAAATAGGGTATCCCACAAGACATAAGTCACATAAAAATGGGGCAATTAGGCAATTATATTTACATAATGCTCAGTATATATGCTAAGGTGATTTCAGCACAGATTTTCAATTAAATTTTTTAAAGTTCACTTTCCTTTCATTGTTTTATTAATTTGAATATTCAATATATTTTTATTTGTGTTTCATTGGTAGCCTTACCTACTAAAAAGTGGGTGCTGTCTGGATCACAGGTTTTAATCTAAAGCCTGCTGCCAGTAGTTCCAGCTTGCATTAATTAGGTTTTCTCTTTTCCACTGATTCCAGAACAGTGAAGATCATTATTCAACTTACAGACAAGCCTACTGTTTTCTACAGGCTTATTTTTCCCTAAACTAGGAAGCTTTGTTCTTATAACACAATTGGGTTTGGAATCAAGCCTATAGAAACACGGAAAGATTTTTCTTGTTTTTGAGAGTTCACGTCAGGCCAGGTTCTTTAACTGGCAGAAAAGAAAGGATGCTTATTCTGTAAGGTTTTTTTGCAATGAATTCTGTTCAGTCCTTCAGACAATACAAAGACGTAAGAGGGAGAGAAACCAGGAAAGCAGCAAAGTAAATACGGCCTATAGCCAGAATTTGAGCCTCCTAATTGAAGAAGCTTGTCCATCTAGGAATACAATTGCTGCAGGCTCTTTGTACAATCAAAGAACTACAAGTATTCTCACATTATCTTAATTATCAGGTGAAGATTTCTCACTCTTTCTCTAGTGACTAAAGAGAGGAAAGTTCAAGCTGACACTGTCACCTGTATTGCACACCTAAAGATGGGTCTGGGTGTATTACATCTAGGAAATAATGCTATGTTGGGAGGATGATTACTGGACAGAAATACTGGCACTAGCATTTAGTGTCTGAGAAGAGAAAACAGTATTCTCCAAGCAGGCGGAATGGAATATTGGGGTTGGAATAGTAAATTTGGGCTCAAGAATTAGGAAAGAAAGAAGTTAAAAGATAGCAAATCTGAACAAATTATGTTAAGTACAATCATAATACATCAATTACATTAAACCAAGATTTTTAATTCTGACTGCAATGATCAGTTAGCTACCCTGCCAAAGCACGTGTCCTATACCACTTTCCACTCTCCATGAAAGACAGCACCCAGCTGCTGCTCTTAGTACTTCATTAGCTAAAGTAGCAGCTGTCAGCCTGAAAAGGTTTCAGCCCTGCTGATTGTAGTTGTTAACATGATTCTGTGTCAAATGACACAGTTCAGTTTTGCAAGTTTGTTTGTTTGTTTAGACTGGAAATTACACATCTGAAAGCTGGCATTAAAACAACAAGATTAAGATTGAAAACTGCAGCTCCCTGGGAGATTAATGCCAGAATTGCACAGAAATTTCCTGATGAGCAGTTCACCAGGATGGTAGTCCAACTGGGCACATGCAAGAGCAAAACTACAGGTTCCATGCAGAGATTCAGGTGCCTTTTGCCTAAACATTAGAAGGTTCCCCAACCACTGGACAGGTTTGTGAACACCTTGCCGGAGTCAGAAGTCTAACTTAGGTGCTCCTGTCCCTCTGTATAGCTAAGTGTCTGATTCTTCAAACAGGTGGTTTGAAAGGGTGATGAAGGATAAGGATTAGGACATACACAGTTTCCAGTTAACTACCAAGGGCTGATGTGCTATTAAGCGACAGCATATATGCATGCTGGAGTTGTTTCTGTGCTTTCCCTCCCCATGGGGCTCACTTGAAAACACAGCTAAAATTAGGATTTAGAGATTTACCTTCTGATCTGACACAAGAGATGCATACGTTTATGAACTGGCAAAGAAAACAGGAACCTTGTGCACATGGCATATTCTCTTTCATCTTTAGTTTAAGTGCAGAGGCGTAACAGTAGCATTGATAGCACAAGGTGATATTTAGCTCCATGCCACAAGCTGTACAAGCCATCAATTGTTTCAACAGAATTTTGGACAAACCTTCTGAGAAAATGGAATCATGACAGTAAAGATCAAGTAACCTTTGCTTTCTCCCCTACAGTATTGCATGCATAAACACCAGTACAAATTCAGGTATATCACATCAACTACTGCTGTCGGTTGAGTACCTTTAAACTTCGTATCTTGCTACTTTTTAGGTTTTGTGAGTGGTTAACCTATAAATCCTAATGACGTATACTTCATTTTCTGCCAAAGTGGAAGCATCACACTGGTTTTTCATGAGAGATGATTCCTTCAGATTCTGCTGGAGAACAATTTCATTGAGTTAGATTGTTTCTGCAGTTGCCAACTTAAATAAGAGCTATACAAGTAGACCACCTTTTAACTTTGCATTGTAAAGAAATGTGTAAGTCCCATTAGAAATGGTTTGACTTCTCTAAGAATTCAAAATCCTTTGCATAAACGATTTAAAAAATACTTAATAGTGTTTCTCAAATTTCATCTATAGATGAATGTATCATTTATATTTGTGTGTATGTGTGAGAGAGAGAAAAGCAGCTAAATAACTTTTCAAGTAAAATTTGGAGCATTTGTTTTGCATTATTTACCCAGATTCTTTAGTAAAAATATGCTACTGTTGAAATCAAATGCTGTAGAAAGAAGGCTGGTGAGCTCTCGGATGGAGCTGAGAAATACTTTTTAGGCTGACAGATGAGCAGGGGGAACTCTCAAAACTGCTATTCAAATTCAATTCATTAAGCTTAATGGAAGAAACTCCAGCCAAGGTACAAGCTTCCAGTTCATTGTGCATACAAAACCCCGATTATGTTCCCACTTGCTTTTCTGCTAGGAGCTTTCTTCAGAAATAAGTAAGCAGAAGACAAAACTGAAATCATAGGCTTGATCAGATTGTTTTTACATAACAGCAATTGTTAATACAGTGCATATTCAATTTAAAAATAAAAAAAAGAAAAATTTGCCAGGCACAAACTCTATTTTAGCATCAGACAGAAATAAAGAGAAAAAATTGCAGATAAGTATTTGTTAAAAGTGATTCTCTGAAAATCTTTTTGACATGGCAGTTAATAGTAGCTACTTACTTCTAGTTGGTATCCAATAATGAAGCAGCAGCACAGTAAGTGCTGCAGTAATTACGCATTATGCTTAATAAGGTAATGATTCTGTCAACCCCACACATATTGAGGAATAATTTCCTCTGTATACTGTCCTAGTAATTTGAACAAGTTATTTTACAGATAAAGGTACAACTCAAAGTAAGTGAAATTCTTGAATCATTCCCTAAATAAACAGAAAACATCATTATAAATAATAGAAGTAAATGACAGACTTTTCATCTTACAAATACAGAGTTTGGCTGTTGAGACAAAAAAAAAATGTATTATTCATATCAGAATTCACTTACTGATAGGAATGCACAAATTCTTTCAGAGTTACAAAAACCAAAGCATTTTTAGTTGCATGCATCATTACTACATGATTACTTTGGAGGTTCTGTCTTTTAGATTTTGGAGTTTGTGGTTTTTTCCTCTTTATGACAATCTCCCTCAGCACACTCTAATTAGTAATTTTTGATCTTGTCTAGTTGCTGTTGAAAGTAGGGCAAATGCAGCCTTTCTTCTCTGACTTGCTGTGTCTACAGTTTGGGGCAAGAAAGCAGAGATCTTTCTGAAAGACAGAGTACCCATTCTCATATTTGAAAACTGGATTTTTGTTTACTATTACCATTCTGTTAATGGATGTGGAGAGAAACTTTTCAGATAGTCTCAAGGCTGACATCCATCCTCATTACAATATTAGTGCAAATCTATCGTTTTCTATCAGGACTTGCATTAACACTTTAATTTTGCCTACTGTAGGGAGGCATTTATTTATTTATTTATTTATGGAATTGAACAAGCACATACAATTCCCCTGCACTAAATACTGGTTGCATCTTAAACTAAAAGTATCACTTAATACCTTTTAGAGTCCTCATTGCTGAGAATAGACTTCATAGCCAAGGGAAAGCAGATAGATTTTGGTTCAGACCTTACAGAAAAAACTGTTGCTTATCTGCTCGGAGGCTTTCCCTGGAAAGCAAGTTCTAGATGAAGGATTTGTCAATTTTTCTTCAGTTGGTTATAAGCTAAATATGAAATTGAACTGTATGGTTTGACAGGATACCAAAAATAAGGTAAATTTCAACATTTGCAATACTTCTTGAGATCATATATATATATATATATATATATATATATGTAGTTTTATTGGTCAGTACAGTGCATCAACTTGTGAAAACATGCATGCTTTAGGAAAATTAATTAAGACTGGATATTTGCCTTTCCAGAGTCATAGCACTCTTGCCACGATCATATATCTAGCTGTCATCGAGTCGCACTTGCAGAGATGTTCTTTGTTTTGTGGAGGGATAAACTGCATGATCTAATAGGTCATTTTCTATTCCTAACTTCTATGGTTCAATGAACAATAAATAATATTACCATGTATATGTAATGTCTTTTTCCAGCAATAAAATATTGCTCACAAGACACAAACATCACTGAAATTGTGATATAATGCCTCAAATGACCAGAAATAATCAATATATCAAAGACAGTATAATTTTTCTATACTGTATGCCANATTGAACAAGCACATACAATTCCCCTGCACTAAATACTGGTTGCATCTTAAACTAAAAGTATCACTTAATACCTTTTAGAGTCCTCATTGCTGAGAATAGACTTCATAGCCAAGGGAAAGCAGATAGATTTTGGTTCAGACCTTACAGAAAAAACTGTTGCTTATCTGCTCGGAGGCTTTCCCTGGAAAGCAAGTTCTAGATGAAGGATTTGTCAATTTTTCTTCAGTTGGTTATAAGCTAAATATGAAATTGAACTGTATGGTTTGACAGGATACCAAAAATAAGGTAAATTTCAACATTTGCAATACTTCTTGAGATCATATATATATATATATATATATATATATATATATATATATATTTTTTTTTGTGTATAGAGTGTCTCTTTGNTGCATCAACTTGTGAAAACATGCATGCTTTAGGAAAATTAATTAAGACTGGATATTTGCCTTTCCAGAGTCATAGCACTCTTGCCACGATCATATATCTAGCTGTCATCGAGTCGCACTTGCAGAGATGTTCTTTGTTTTGTGGAGGGATAAACTGCATGATCTAATAGGTCATTTTCTATTCCTAACTTCTATGGTTCAATGAACAATAAATAATATTACCATGTATATGTAATGTCTTTTTCCAGCAATAAAATATTGCTCACAAGACACAAACATCACTGAAATTGTGATATAATGCCTCAAATGACCAGAAATAATCAATATATCAAAGACAGTATAATTTTTCTATACTGTATGCCATATTTAACATTGCTGTTTTTCAACAAATAAATTTGGTTTGTGTCACAAATTTAAAAAAAAAAAAAGAAACACGGGGGTTATAAATCCTACAGAGAGACTCCTATAAATGAAGACTCTTTGTTTTCTGTTTTCCTTCAGAAAGAATGTTACAGATAAGCATCTCTGTTAGACACCAAAGAAAAAATTTGGTCCTAACACATTTACAGTGTTAAGGGCAGAATACATAATCAGAGCTGCCCAGAATACACCTAACATTTTATCTCACATGTTCCACAGATGCAGTCTGAATTTGGATAGGAGCCTAGAGAAACTAAATGTTTTCCCCAGTGATGATAAGCTGAAGCAGAAGATAAAAACTATATATTTGAGAACAGAAGAGTACCCAATTAGATGGCTACGTTGGTCAGATATGTCTTTATGAGGATGCTGGGTTTTTGTTTTCACATGTCTTACTTAGACCTGTCCCCTCAGATAAATCAGAAATGTAATACATGGAGTGATTTTCTATTTAGAGAACAATAAAAAAGAACAGTAATCCTTGTAATTCATACTGTTTAGCAGTTAAGTCTCTGAATTGTACTGGAAAAATAAATATATTATCTTAATTTTTAAAGATACAACAAACATGATAATATGATTTCCATTACCATCACCAAAGCCTTTGTAATAATTCCTGGATGAAGTCCAAGGAAAATCTATACTGTGTCTTCTACCTCACTGTACTAGAAGAAAAAGGAATAGCCAGTCCTCTTATCAGCCATGTAATCAAAAGCAAGTATTGTACCAGATGCTCTTTATAATTTCAGGTGCATTAAAACAATAAAAGTGCATTAGTTTTCAGCTCTTCAAAAGGTCAAGATTCCCGGACAAAGAGCTTGTTCATTTTTTGTGAAATACACAATAGCAAAAATTTAGGCCAGAGAAAGTAATGGGCTAATACTGCCAGTAAAATGTCAAGATCCCTTCATAAAAAAGCAATTTCAACCAACAGATTTATTTGCTTTTGTAAATTAATTTCAGTCTTGAGTTGCAATCAAGGTTGCTCTGCATGTTCCCATAAATATGTGAAAGTTTAAAATCAATTATTTGTCTGAATTTCAAGGTGTTTTGATATTTTAAACAGAAAATTTCTTCATTATCGTACCCTAAGCAAAATTTAAATCAAAGAAACATAATTTAATGATTAAACAAATATCAGGTAATGAGCTGAAACAGAAAACCCAAGAAAATTCGTGAAATTGCACTAAAAGTAATGAAAAGTAGATAAAAATTTAATGTATCATTTTTCTTAAATTTCTACAATTATTAATTCAGCTCTACTAATTTCCCACCTCAAGTAGAATAAAATACTCTTTTTGAGAAAATGAATAAAGTTCATGCCAGTTTATGCCCAAGTAGAAAAAAATACTCTTTCCAATGGCATAACTCCTGATGAACTTTACCTTCTTTCATGGCTGAACACTCTTATTTCTATTGCCCACCTCATTTGTAAATACTATAGGTTTACAAAAGAATGAGATGAAGATGTCTCTGCCCCCTATCCTCCAGATAAAATTTTTCAGAATGCTAGAAGTATTTTCTCCTGTTGCATAATGATATAAAATCATGGCCATGTGTAGTAACTACACCAAACCAGAGCTGAAATGTTCATTCTCAGTTCTGCCATGGACTTTGGCTTGAGAGCAGATCAGTTGAGATCAGCACACCCCACTTTCAGAACTGAGTAATAACATGGCCTCACCTTCATTTTGCATGATTCACTTAGATTCTATGCTCTTCCATACAGGGAATTTTTTATACATATCCCATGTTAGTTTAATGGAGACTCAAATCTATATGTACATTCCATGTAGTACTGCAATAAAAAAAATGGTTGAATTCAGTCTACCTTAAGACTCACCTTAGGCCTGAACTTTTGTCAGCTATAAACCATGGAAATCTAGAACAATCCTGCTTTATGAGTTGTGTAGCCTTCCTATGTCAAATTCAATAGATTCACTAAATAACCTCAAAGTTCCATCAATTAATTAGTTGATCATAAGCTCCTTCGTTCTGTGGAAATAATTGTTTATCTCCCATTTGAAACACCATAATAATCCTAATGTAACTACTAATAAAATGGAAAAGTCTAAATAGTCTATTTGAGTAGAAATATTGTATTATCTTTATGTAAGGATAAATTTGCATGTTGACAATGGCAAAAATGTACAGTTTTAGCTTCTACTTTTATTTGTATTGATTTTAAATTTCATTGACTGGTTATTTCAAACCAATAACAATCTTATTGAGAAAATGAATAAAGTTTATACCAGTTTTGAAAATGAATAGACCACTAATAATTTACACCGATGACTTCAGTGAATCAAGACAGATAGATCCATTCTTATGTCCTTATATTCAAGATGAGGGATTTTCCCTCAAATTTTTGTAGGAGTCCATAAAATGAAGTTAATCTTATAGCATCTGTTCTAGTATTTTATTCTGAGCTGTAAAGATGCCAATATTCTTCAGTGACAGTATTATGACAGTCAATATCATAAAAATACTTATTCTATATTAGTTTCTGTCTTCATAAGACAAAAACATCAGGCTGAATAAAATTCAGCAAAAAATCAAGGGATATGCATGGTATTACAAACTTTACAGGAAAAGAATTATGGTGAGAAAGTGGAGGAAAGGGCAGATTTGACAACAAAGAGAACTTGAGGGAGCTTGTAAAAATACCTACCACTAACAGATTAGTCAAACATAAAAAATTTGAAGTAATTCTTGGACTTGATCGTTAAATGTAACAACTGAAACGATCTTATTTTCTCTTTAAACTTTATCTGGGCATATATTTGACCAAGTTATCAGTAATGTGTGAGGTAACTGGCAATGTAACTGTGTGCAAACATCAGCAGCAAAGGGGAGTATTGCAAAAGTGTTCATAAAAACTCTCATTGGACAGCTAGGTGTATATCTGGAATAGCACTTGAGACCAAAACAGGGGAAAAAACCTAAAATGGACTCTTTCTAGAGGGGCTCCGTATAAGAGGTGCTGACTGTAAAATCCTCAGCATCATTCACACTGCACTGCCTACCACTTCCACCCAAGCAGAATAAGCCAACACAGTAACTTTGCAAAAATAGGTACTTGCTCCTACAGATGTGGAAAGCCTCACATCCAAATTCAAAACACACTATCATGAGCAAAATAGCTCGTATCAGGTTTCCTTCAAGGCAAGACATTAGTAATTAATTCAGTCTTGCCTTGGCCTACAGTATTGATTTCTTTATTTTCTTTCCAAAACTTCCACAGTGGCTGTGATAAGAGGAAAAAAAGTGATTAAATTCTTGGAACCAGTAAGTTCAGAAGAAATGCACAACAAGGAATATCACATCTGGTCTGATTTCAAGTCAGACTTACCCGCTGTCAGGAAGAGAAATGCAGAAGAAAGAAAAGAGAGAGAAAGAGAGATCCTATTTCATACAAATTCTGTTGATTTACATATTTAGGGTGCATTCCAATCCCGGGTACCATGCAGCATAGCAGCTCTTTTTTAGGGAAAATTTATACACTGTGGTGTTGTGCTAGCATTTTGCTACTCTTTTGCGAGAGAATTCTTTGTTGAGAATGTTAGGTTTTATCCCCAGAGATATGACTTGTTTCTTGGCTTTAGAGAAGACAATATCAAAGTAACATCTTTACACTCGAGGCAGAAGTTAATGAGATTTTTTATAATCTCAGTTCCCAGAAGGGATTTCATCCTAGTCACAGGCCAGGTCCTTCTCGAATTTTGTCTTTCAAAGATGTAAATTTGTATACCTCCAGCTCCATCTCTGCTGCAAAGAGAGACATAGAATCATAGAATCTTAGAATGGTCTGGGTTGTAAGGGACCTTAAAGATCATCTACTTCCAAACCCCCAGCAATTGGCAGGGACACTGTCCACTAGATCAGGCTGCTCAAAGTCCCATTCAACCTGGCCTTCAACACTTCCTGGTGCAGGGTATCCATAACTTCTCTGGGCAACTTGTTCCAGTGCCTCACCATGCTCACAGTAAAGAATATCCACCCAATATCTTACCTAAGCCTGTCCTCCTTCAGCTTAAGACCACTCCCCCTTGTCCTGTCACTCCAAGTCCTTGCGAAAAGTCCCTCTCCAGCTCTCTCATAGGCCCTCTTTGTGTACGGGAAGGTGTCGTAAGGTCTCCCTGGAGCCTTCTCTTGTCCAGGCTGAGCAAGCCCAACTCTCTCAGCCTGTCATCATACGAGAGAAACTCCAGCCCTGTGATCATCTTCATGCCTCTCCTCTGGACTCACTCCAACAGATCAATGCCTTTCTTATGTTGGGAGCTCCAGAAGTGAACACAGCACTCCAGGTGGGGTCTCACGAGAGCAGAGTCCAGGTGGAGAATCCCCTCCCTTGACCAGCTGGCCACGCTGCTGTTGATGCAGCCCTGGGGATTAGCTTTCTGGGCTGTGAGCATGCATTTTTGGGTCAAACTGAGATTCTCCTCCACCAACATACCCAAGTCCGTTTCTCCAGGTCTAGTCTCAATCCATTCTCTTCCCAGCCTGTATTTTTGCTTGGAATTGCTCTGACAATTTTGTCTCTGTGAGAGTTCAAATAAGGAAGACACCCATAAGCACTCTTAAAATATGGAGTGATCCGCAGATATGCGCCTTCAAACAAGGACTCTGCTCAATACTTCACCCTTCTGTTCTTTGCCAAGAAGAACATCTTTTTAAATGCATGCCTCAGGCACCAAACTATTCATAAAGTGAAGAGAGTAGAAATAAGTACTATCTCTGCATTTCTGGCACCTAAGCCTTATCATCTGCACTGTTTACCTGAAGAATACAAGTGCTTATTGAAAGGATTAGAGACACCAGGATTCCAATAAAAGTAAGGGGTCTTGTTTCCCATCACATCCTGGATTCCTGGCTACTCCTCTTTGCAGGATGAGTCACTTTACTCAATCCTAGACTATTTCCATTTCTCTCAAATGTGAGAACAGTATTTCATGGTCAGTGATGCAGTGATATTCAGGATTTATGAGTGACAATATCTACCCACAGAACACTGAAAAGAAGAAATAATTCATCGATGCCACTAACTTCCATGTCTTGGCTTATATCCAAATTTCTCACCCAAGTTTATGAGAGTTCAACCTAGGACTTGAGCAGAAACACAATCTATATATTAAAACAGAAAAATAAATACTGGCTGCTGTAATTTTGCATGTGAAAAATCTATACCAACCAGAGATAAGTACTTTGCAATATAAAATTCACAACACATCTCTGGTTAAAAAAAAGACAAACAAAAAGCTTGAATTCAGTCAGAAATCCTCATGCTAAACATCTCCAGAGGCTTAAAAGTTTTATTGTTAACATCCTCTATATCTCACGGAATAAGCGTTTTTCTTAGTGTCCCAAAAATACTAACATTATGTGCAATCACAGATCACTGATTTTTTTCTCTTTATTGTCAACCTTTTCCTCCCACAATGATGATAAGAGAGCTGAAATACTATCCTACTTGATATTTCAAATTGTGAATTAGGATAGAAACATGTTACAGCAAAGCCAGAAAGAGTTACTTCTTTTTCTATTTCTGTTTGTATAAATCTCTTCCTTTGTGGGATTTAAGCTTACTTCCATTTCTTACATTTTCCTGAAACAGACAAAACATAATTAATGGAATATGAGCACCTATTATGAAAGCAGTTTAAGAGACACCATACTTTAGAGGACTAGCAGATAATAGCTATCATAAATTAGGCTAGGTAAGGAACACTTTGTTTTGTTTGCTTATAATGTACACAAAGATATTCAGCTAGAGATCTGTGATGAAAAGTATTAAAAAACCCAAAATAGATTTCCTCCAGTTTTTAAAAGGTCAGCTATGGGAACTAATGTCCACCAGGGAAAAGAACTCAAACAAAGAGAAGTTCTGAGGATCTACTTTGCAGATTATTTTTTTCACCTGCTGAAATTAACATAAGACCGTGATAGAAAAGATGAATACTGCTGCTGAGATAAAATGAAATTTTCTACCTGCCTCAAGGGAGATTTGTTCTTTGAAATCAACCCAACAATGGTAGTAGCTACCCATTATTCCAAACATACTAAAATGATAATGCAACTACTTCACTGAGGATTTCAGACTCTAATGATCCTTGAATAGGCCACAAAAATTATTAGCAGATTTAGGGTTGCTAACTCTGGGAATTTGCACCATATTAACTAGTTCAGCTTAAGTTCTGTGAAGAATGTGAATAGATTCTATATATAACAGCTGATTTAGAAAGTCATGAAATACTGGAAATGCAGCTAGATTATTTGAGCTGCAAGTCTCCTACTAGATATTAGTTCTGTAAAATGCCTTTTGGTATCTTCAACTTCCATAACCTGTTAAAAAAGCTGGCTCTCAGTCTCATTGAAAACAGAGTTGAAATAATGCCCAAAATTAAACTATTACATTCAAACTTTTCTTTAAAGTGGCCTGGTTTTCACAAGCTCCAGAAGAAAATGAAAACTTCCCAGCAAAAACAAAAAATCAAGGAAAATGAAAACATTTTATTACAATTCACCATCATCTCCATAGCTTGATGTAGACAGTTTCTTCCAGATTGTTCTTGTTCAGGTATTGAAACCTCCTGAGAATAAATGTGTGACTTCATAATTAAAATAAGCTCTTTCCTATGAGAAACAACACACCCAAGAAAGTAGCTGAAAACCAATCACTCTAATCAAGCTACCAAGAAGATGCTCAATGCATATATTTAGCTAAAACTCTCCAGTCTTAAATTAATTCAAGATTAATTCCAAAGAATAATGCATTCTTTTTGCCAAGAGCTAGTTGGGTATTTAGATCTGAAAGAGTTACTGGTCAATAAGGAATGAAGGCTGTTACAAAAATAGTATGGCTATATGAGAAGACTGTTTTATCATCATAATGTTTCAGACTAATTCATTTTGAGAGCTGAGTTCTTATACTAAATGCCCTTATTAATCACAGAAGTCTTTTATCCCTTATCAGACTCTGTAATTTTCTGTATTTAAAAGCAGCACTGTTTTCAGTCACTATACTTTTCTCAGAATTTTAGATCTTACCAGAAATAGGATTATTGATTTACCATGACAACAAACAAGTCCATAGTAAAAAAACCTAAACAACCCAAGTCCCAACAAAATTTTCTTTTTTTGTTTTATTTAGTCCATATATGTAACCTGCCTTTATTGGTAAAGACAAAGGGGAATTTCACTAACTGCTGTTATCTGCAGAACACTGAATTACTTTTTATTTCATGCAGAAGGAATCATGTGGTCATAGGTAGAGAAGGAAGAAGGCAGGGCAAAGGAGATCTTTTGTGATCAGGGAGTTTCTGAGGAGCATTTCTGAGGAGCAGGCCAAGCAGTGGGATGGGGCTACGGCTCAAGGATGAAATGTGAAGGGTTTAACGCTGCTGCTTTGAAAATGCAGCCCCCCTAAAGAAACACACCCTCTAACCTGGGCGAGACCTGACTGAACCAATCAGTTGCACCAAGAACCTGGGTTCCCAGGGAATGAATGGTTCCCAGGAAATGAATGCAGAGCCCTGTCCTGACAAGGAGAGAGGCTGATCACAGCACGCCAGGAATGCATACGAAATATCAGAAAGTGAATTTCATGCAAAGTGCATAAAATACAGTAGATATATTCTTTCCTGCACAAATTATAATTTCCTTAAGACTAAAGTAAAAGCATTTTGAAAACAGGGACAATGAAGAAATAGAAAAATATTTGAAATTAAATGCTCCATTTGCATACAGGCATTAAAAATCATATTTCCACAGACTAAGAGCATTAATGTTCCCGAAGAAGTGAAATTCCATTTTATATCCAAGAGATCTTAAAGGATAATTTCACAAAGAACCAAATGAAATACAGATGTATGTATGGTGCCCCTCTTCTGGAGCTGGGGAAATTACTTTGACCTAAAATTCTTAACGTATTAAAGATTCTGCCACACAGGTTTATCAACAAAAGAAGCATTTTGCATATATCTCCAAAGTCAGTGGACAACAACTGTGTTAACTGCTCTATATATCTTTCAGACTGTAATTGAACTGTCTGGTGTAATGAATGATGCATAGAACAATGTGCATCCAGTTTACCTTTGTTTATCCACACTGTCACCCTAATCTGGGTTCACTTTTACAGGCAGATTTCTCTATCAATGTCCATATAGTTTCTTCCAAGTTTAACTTTCCAGTGCTTAGAACTCCTTCAGGCACAAGTCTCATTACAGTGCTAGACTAATAATGGAAGTGATTTTCTTTCTGTCACTGTTCTATGTAAATAAATAAATAAATGGAACAATTTTAGAATGCCACGAATTACAATAATCATAGCCTTATATGCACAACTTTTCTCCTCACAGTAGCTTAATTTCCTCACTAAGTTCAAGCATGAAACATCAGCCAACATAAATTTGCTTTAAACAACAATCGTAACAAGTTCTTAAACATATTAGAAAAAGAGGAAGAACTGGCTTTTCATTTCCACTCCAAAGTATATCACTCAAAATGTTTTTCCATGCAATAAACATTATTTTACTGTGTGATTTGTTCCATAAAAGTACATAGAAAGTTCAGTGTTAAGTAAATATTTATTAACAATAATTTTCAATTAACACAGGCATACAAATGTATGTTTACTATGGATATTTCTGGAGTCCTAATTTGCCCTATGTAGGCAGAAATTCCAGTAAAACTGAAATATATGTTCTTTTTATCCTTTGAAC
Organism: Origma solitaria; assembly: GCA_013397895.1. Lineage (NCBI taxonomy): Eukaryota > Metazoa > Chordata > Aves > Passeriformes > Acanthizidae > Origma > Origma solitaria. Next base: position 4,574,096 of record VZRL01004713.1, read on the forward strand.
ATGAACCAACTCTCAACAAAATCAAGAAGAAGCATCTGTGGTGTTTCAGTAATTCTGCTGAAGTTTAATTGAGCTTGTAGAGATCCATTTAGGGCTTAGAGGGATAGAAAACTATCACTCCTGCTCTGAAATGCGTATGTTCCTACAGCAATAAAAATTTTCTGCACATTCATAGTTCTAGTCTTCCAGACAAATATTATATTGTCTGGCAGTTTTTATGTACAAACATAAAACAGCAGAGACAGTTTTATTGCATGAATAACCTTACAGAGAAGACTAAGAATGGGCCAGGACTGTTCCACTCTCAGTGAATATCACCACAGCTGAACATCCAAGAACATTCTTGCAAGCATTCATTTAAGGATTCTAATTTGTACCCATTTTAAAAGCACATACCTAAGGGGGAAAAACCTAACCAACCAAAAAAAAAATTAAACCCCAAACCACAAACAACAGCAACACCCCACAGCGTATCCTTTCCTTACAAAGCTTAGATTATTGCATAATTGCTGACTTTTACAAGCTTTAGTGGATAAAAATGGATGGTAATATATTTGCATGTGTCTATGTATTTATACATCTATATTCATGTTTATAAATTGGTTCTAGCTTACACTTAATGAATGGCTGTGATCTAAATTCCCAGTCTCCATTATGTCTAATTAAATATGGTATCTGAATGATTAGGTTATACTCTTTTCTCTATAGAACCAATCACATGCTTCTTCCTAACAGCATGGATTGTCAATGCATGAAATGTCTCTTTTGAATTTCTAAAAGAATCTGCCATTTATCTGTAGGTAGTCCTGTATCACTCTGCATGTCCCACCTGTATCACCAGCCTCATCAATTAGGACAGGAATGCTTGGTGTTTATCAAATTCTGTGTGAGGTTAAGATTATTCATAGTCTTCTGCAATTAGATGATGAAGGGAGAGCGGTTCTAAGAATGTTCTAACCTCTCACCTCCCTAAGCACAGCTATAGAATTCCAGGCTTTTCTCTCCATTCGTGGAGAAGTCCAAAAGAAAGCAGCTCAAGCCTAGCAGAGAGGTGTCATTAGATCAAAATTTCACAGGAAAGATCTGCCAGAGTGAATGGGCTGGTTCTAGGTGGCCAAGTAAATCTGTAGTTTACGCTATCGCTACAGGTCAAGGAGTCAGTATAACAATAAGGAGGTTGGGTGCCAAATTCATGGAAAATTGCCACATACTTACCTGCTAGAAAAAGTCAGGATGCATTCTAAAATCATCCAACAAAGAGGTATGAGATAAACCCCCCTCTCATCCTACAAAAGAAAAGATCTTTTATTTGACAAGTCACTTAGTCAGGTATTATGTCATCTTCTTGTGACCTATCTTAGACCATGAACTGAGTTTCATCATTTCTAGGAAGAGTGCCTGTGGTTCATGATGATTGAAGAGCACCACCAGGATCTTGCTAGAGAAGCAAAACAAGAATTTAAAAAATAAAGTAAAAAGGAGCTGGAGGATTTAGGGCTGCACCGTGACATTTCATACCATGCATACTTCGGAGGAAAGAGATAAAATATGAATATGTGCCTGTAGGCACTACAAGGGCTAGAAATAGATATGGATGCTTGTACACATATGCTACTAATGAGATAAATGCAAACAGAGATTATCACTTCAACAAAGAAATGTCATACCTGACAGGGATTTTGGAAAAATAACTGTACTGTAAAATGTTCATCTACTTTTAAAACATCTGTGATTGACAGATGATGCTGAAATCTGGATGAAAAATTCCAAGAATGTTTCACACTAATGATTTGTTATGTGACACTATTACCACTGACTACATGTAAGCAACAGGATTAGCAACTCAGCATGGTCCTAAGTATATTATGCTGCTAGAAATAACACTTCTGTGTAGTACAGTGACCTGATTCCTGGCTTTGCAGGAACAGAAATACACTCAATAAAATCAGCAAAAGGAAGTACAAAATGAAGGAGAGCAATAAGCCCAAAAGGGAACCTGAATGTGCCAGTGGGAATGAGCTTGAAATTCTGAAATTGGAGTTGTTGAAAAATTAGCAACCAACAGGTATATTATCTTATTTTCAATTCAATACACATAGCGTCCCTGATCCTACAATTGGCCTCTGACAAAAATAATTGAGCAGCAGGTTCTTCTATAGCTGCCAACACATCAGATCCCTACCACATACTCTAAAGCTAGTTGTGGGTGAATATGTAGAGCCCTCTCCTAGAATTCTTCAGTAACATGGTCTGGATAACAGTGTCTGGCAAGGTAAGAGTGTAAGCGTAAATAGTTTAAAAAGCAGCATGAATATTTGCAACACATGAGCAAAGCAGTAGTCAAAACTTGGTTTTGTGTCAGAAAATATCTACATCGTAATTCTCCACAAGGGTGTGACAGAATCATTCCCATTGGGTGCTGTGAGCAGCCTGCACTCAGATAATGGACAGGCAATAGAGAGTAGAACTAGTAGAGACCCACATGTCAGGGGTGCACAAGCGCACTTGTGCTGTACTTTCACCAATATGTGTTCCAAGGGCTTGTGGGAAGCAGCTAAGGTTCACAGAAGGCTGGAGTACCAACATTGCCAACAGGAGTTTTGTGTCAATAGGGAAAGCTGCATCACAGTGGGGCTAGGTTGACATGGAGTAGAGATAGAACTTTCCAGGATTCAGTATAGAAAGGTGTTTAGAAAATTATACCTTAAATTTCATATTTTACGGTATCTATTATTGTGGTTTGTCTGTTGCATTACTGATACTGATCCTGAAGATGCAGTTCACTGATTTTTCATTAACTAGATGTCTAATAAAACAGTAAACTGCCTCAGTCCTTATTTAAAATGTGTGTTCGAGCCTTTTTTCACTGCAACATGTGCTACTGCTATAATTCTGACTCCACAGCATTTCTGACATAAATGATTACAAAGAGCAGAACAGAGACTCAGGCCAAACTTTTTGGAGCAGCAGCAGAATCTTGTTCCAGACTTGCTGTTATCTTATTATGAGTCCTGAATTGTAAAGAACATAAGAGACTTTAAACAACTGTTTTCATTTCACAGAAATGGGGAAAGCAACTAACTCTTTACAAGCTGGTAAATCTGGTAAAAGTAAAAAGTAGTAAAAAACTGCAACTCTTAACATATGATGATACCTGAACCTGATATATCAGCTTTGGCTATAAATGGCAAAGCACAATGCTATTTGATTTCACAGTTTTCTTTTAAGCATGGAACACTAAATAAATTTGGGATTGTTTGGTCTCCTATAAAATATCCTAATGCAACATCTAGAAAGGTTAGCATTATTTCTTGTTCTTTGCTTCACAAACAAGACCAGAAGACACAATACAATCAGAAAATCAAGTGAGTTGGTTAATCAAGTCAGTCATTTTGCTCATTATTACAGAACTGGAATCAGTAATTTGCACTAGTCCTTCCCTTGATGCTCATATCTACAACATCACAAACTGGTATTTTTATAATTGCATAAGTATGTTTTCTAAGAGCTGGTGAAAGTGTCAGAATGCAAGAAGTATGTTGACTAGCTGCTGTCAGTTCCAAGGCTTAGAAGAGCACTAATTATATATCGACATACTAATAGGTGCACTAAAGACAGTTATGGAACTTCTCATCATCTTATGTAGACACATAAAAATAATTCTAATTGATAGCTTGAACTCTGTTACTAATTGACAATGGAACTTAAAGAAAAGATTCGTGATTAACCTTATGTGCAACTGAGCTGTTCTGAGCAGTTTATTCAGACCAAGACAAATATTTAAAACAAAATGAATACTGGGGCAAAAAAATTATAGACAAATTATGCTTGGCCAAAAAAACAACCCTCTGGGGCTTCTGCTAGTGACTGAATGAAAAGGTGCACAGTATTTCATCTGTGGTTAATGCATCACTTGGTACAACTCTACAAAGTAGTTAAATGTAATAGAAAGTCTTCTTGGAACGGAGCACATACGCTCCTTATCCTGAAGGACAGCGGACATAAAAAAGAACAATTTGGAATAAAAATATGTTTAATTATGTAAGACAGGTTAAATGTTTGTAAAACATTTGCATCATGACTAACTTAAATGTAACTCTTGTACAAAGCTATTTAAATCAGTGGGAAGATTCCTCTCAGCTTCCATGAGCTCTAACTCAAGATCTTGTACAGACTACAGTATGTTTTCTTCAACCTTGCTACTAGGAAATACAGAAGAAGAGGCCACCATAAATCACAACCTATTTTACTTACTGCCATAGCACGGAATAGTGATTTTCTGCTGCACCAACCTTTGGTTTATTCCATCTGCTCCATTATACATGCAAATCTGGAGCCAGCACTAGTAGAAAGGCTTGCTCAGTCACTAAAACAGCAAGAGAAGAAGAAATACATGAAAGAGTTGTGCAAGAATAAAAATAATTAGCATACAGCCTTGATTCAAAATAGACCTGGACAGCAGGGGAATTTCCAGAAGGCCTGACCACACTTAATGATGGTGACAACTTCAACAAGGGAAAAAACTGACAAAACGCAGTCTGCTGTACCTTGTAAGACCTTTCTAATGGCAATGACTAACATTTATGTTCCATTGTGCCCTACTTTTACACAACTACTTTAAAAAATAAGAATTATGTCATTTAGTTGTTTTGGAGTTGTTGTTGTTGTACTTTGGGAGTTAAATAACAAAATATTGCTTCAGAATAATATTAAAAAAATACTATTTTCTAACCAAATGTTGCTGAAAGTGCCATAATAGAAAAAAGTCCTCTTAGTATCACAGTATATTATGTGCAAAAAAACCCACCCAATGTTGTTTTGAACAGGATTTTGAGATGACCAATTCTAACAGGCAGAATTGGAGATGAAAGAAAGGAAATGGCAAGGAGTGTCCCTTTGCTTGTTCATATTGTTCCTTTATGCCTCTTAAATTGACTTCTAGTGAAGTGTCTAGAGCTATTGCCTGAGAGATGGTATCATTAGGACAGAACAACATGATCAGATAAATGGTAGTGACAAATTGTTGGCATTGCTGTCAAAATTTGTTTTCTCACACTCATCATTGCAGGAGCCTGTATGAATCAACAGGAGAATACTCTCCCTGAAGCTTTTTAGTACGGAGTGCCACACAGAAAGATAAAGGCATGTACTAAGTATTCTTGCATAATTTAGCTAGGGAGTATTTGCTATAAGGAGCAAAATGAAAAGAGAATGAGTAGGAAGGATGGTGAATTCCATCTCAACCTTTAGTACAGGCATGAGCGGGCTGAGTTTGCATGACAAAACTGAATGCAACAAAAGGACTGGTTTTGTACATCCCACCACATCCCACTTTTTTTTTCATGAGCGTTAGGAAATCACTTGATCTGTCAAAGACAATGAGGCATTTTCTAGAATTGAAAACAGAAACTGAAGTGAAGTACATCTTGGGAGAAGAAATACTGTTACATGAACATTGCTGCTCTTACTCTGACATACCCAGAGAAGGAAGGTCAGAGTAGTTTAATAAGATGCTTTTAGAGCAGCATGTAGGCTCTCTTAAAATAATACAGAGGTTGTGTATTTTTGGACACACTTTTCCCCATTTTTCTTTCCTTTTGGGAGATTACTGGTTCTTTTGAGTCCGTTCTTAAAATATTGATGTCAGAGACACCTGACTTATTCTCAAGGTGAAACATCCCAGTTCTTTCTCTTGCTCCTATCCTCGGGGAATAAATGAGGTCAGAGCCTCAGCAGAAACAGAACTCAGAGTCTGAAGAATATTCTTTCTCCTTAGCGGTCGTTATAAAAAATTATCGAACTGAAAGGGTAAATGAGATGCGACTCCTTTTGATGATTTCTCTTCTTACTCTCTCATTGTACACAGCAATTATTTTCACAAATAAATTCATGAGTTGCAATTTGTCGTCCTGATCCTACAAACATTTCAGATGTCCAAAATGAATTTTCACCTAGTGTAATCTGCACAGCTAGTGAGAATTTCCAAAGGGATAAAAAGCTGCCTTTAACACTTCAGCTCCAAATCTTGGTATTTGAAAGCAGCTGAAACTGAACAGAAGAAAAGGTGGTACTAAAGTTTTGCTCCCTATCTCTCAACAACAGCATAGCAAATCATGCTAAGCACCTTCAAATTCTATTGATAGAGAGGGGAATTCCAAATGAAAATCTGTAAATACTCGGAAAGAAATTAGGGAGGATGATGGAAGAGGATAATCCATGGGTAAGAATCTACAAAATACTGTTTTCACAAAGCATCTTCAAAACACTGCAAATCACAAACTGACCGTCAGAGGGTTTATGATTAAATTTGCATAACAGACATCTGCAAATCAATTCTTTGTCTCACTCTTACTGCTGGCTGACCAGCTGAGCAGCAGAGGTGAAAAAATTCTCCTAATGCACCTTCCTTACAAATCTTGATTTTCCTATTCCCTGATTAGTAAAAAAATACTGAATATTCATGTTTTTCAATGACTTTGCTTCTTGATTTCAAGATACGTTGTTGAAGAAAAATTCTGGTCATCCATGTTAAAGACAGCCAAATAATCAGGTCAAAAAATGTGTAAGTAGGGCTTGGGATGTATAAATTTTCACAAGAGAAACGCATCTTCAACTATGCCTTGTTTAATGTTATGGTTCATAATAGAATGTACCATTGAGCATTATTACTTCAAAGCACAGTGCTTCTAATGAACCTTTTATTCTCTTACAGGATGAAGTGTTTTCTCAATAACAAAGGAAATGTTGCTGACAGATGTATGTGCTAATTACAACAGATTTGTTTAAACCAGGCAACCACCATCAACTGCAGAGACTTCACCTGACTGAGCAAGCAATATACAAGTGGGCAGAATTAATCACAGCAAGCAGAAAAGGAATAATGATGGACAGGGGATGCTGGAATATCAGTTCCATCAGCATGGCTACTTAGATGACATTAATGCTCCTATCAAAACAAGTGACAAAGTTTATAGGCGATATCTGTGTATGACATCTGGAACAGATCCATCCTTCAAATCTTATAATAAATGTAGGATCTATTCACATCTGAAAAAAAAAAAAAAAAAAAAAAAAAAAAAAAAGAAAAGAAAAAAAAAAGAGCAGACAAAGTACCAGCACACAAAAACTACAGTACAAAAAGAAATCAGTCCTGGAGAAGGAAGTTTTCTGTTAATTTAGCAATGTTAAAGGGACAATAAAATAAAACTTCATAATATATCACCTGGCAAAATGAGGTGACAGCAACATACATATTCCAAAGACAGTAAGATTAACAGATACAGTCAGCAAAGAAGAATAAAAGGAAAGGTCAAAACAAAATAAGCGAGATCCAGCTGAAACTCTCCTTGTAGTTCTCTCCCTGTGGCTAAAGGCTTTGTTATAAAATCCACATTTAATAACTCATGCTGTATATTTTTCTATCATGAATGCACTTGCTGTTTTCTTCTATCCAGCTACCTATGCCAATAAAATGCTAAAAAAACAAAGTCTCTTAAAAAATCCACCACTGTTATATTTGGTATAAATTTTCCATAAATTTCAGATCTAAGATGAGGACTGAAAGACTGAGAAATGAAAACCATGATATTTATAACTTGTTACTTTATAAAACTACATTCAAAAAATAAAGCAAAAACCAGATTTTTTTTAAAAGGCAATCCCATGAACACATAGCCAAGAAAAGAAAGTGTATTTAATCATTTGTTCTGTGTTCTGATGTTAAAGCTGTACAGCTGTTCATTGTTCCTGCTAATCAGACTGTTTCTGATTTCAGTCGGTTGCTCAATGTAATTTTACTCTTTGTATATCCAGATCACACAGTTCAGTCTATCCAGACTAAGACAGAATCATACCTCTTGCACAGTTTCCATACAAAGCAATACTGGAGGAATAGATAAATATTCCTCACTTAGAAAGAATGTGAATTAATATCAATAGGTCTGTATTTCCCCACCTGGTTGAGCAGCAACAGAAATTTTCAAGTAAAGGAAATTGCTAAGATGGGATGAAAGATTCTGTTTGCAACCTATAAAAGCTCCTTATTCATCTTCTAATGGCATGGCAGTGCCACTTATGTTGTTTTGGTTTTTTCTGCAATAACAAAACTTAATGAATATAGCCTTCAAAATTGTCTGTGAAAGTCCCACTGGGATAAAGCAGATCTGTTCATCTGAGATTCACTGGGCTGACCAGTGCAGAAGGACATCTCTGTGCCTATGCAGACTGGGAACACTACACCACACTGCTGGACCAAATTACTATTGGTTGCCACCTGGTAGCAGAACAATGTGCTCTGGGAACTCTTTGTGCAAGCCGCTACTTTTTGCTAGTGAGGAATGCCTTCAAAAAGTGGATTTACTTCTAGTTTGTTGCTTGTAAAATAGTACATTTTATCCATCCACAAGAAGTGAAAAATATTTTTAGGAAATTCTCACTTGTGTGCAGTACTCCATGGTATGTAGTGACTCATTTTTCTTAAATATTTTCTGTGACCTTTCAGAATTAGTTTACAGAAATCTACAAGTCCATAAATAAACCTACTTATCTGAAACACTGGGTAATTTTCAGATAATGGATGTGACAAAAGAGTTGACTGCTGAGCCTATAGAGCTGACTAGCAAACCTGAGAAATGACATAGGCAGGATACCCTAAGAAGACAAAAAAACCCAGTTCCTTATTTTTGTAAGTGAAGGGGAACATCTGGACCTCAGAAGTTCATGTGCTAATAGCCAGACTGCACAAGGATGCCTAAGAAAACTTCAAAGGAAGCAAATGTGATTGGAGAGGACTAAAGGATCTCTGGGTACTATTGGATAATCATGTTTAACAGTTAATTTCAGCTGTGTATAACTCCTGGAAAGTTCCTAGGAATACCATCCTTCCCATATGGTGGTGGCATGGGGCATCTCATGATCTTGAAATAAAGGGTAATTCTACCCTTGTGTCCCTTAGTCAAAAAAAGTCCCAAATAGGTTTTGCAACAATATATGAAACTTTTTTTTTTTGGGTCTGTGTTCTGCAACCTCTTCAGGTTGCAATGACTATCGTAGCTTAAAGTGTAAGCAGTAATCACCATTTGCAAGTAGATGGCACATTATCACAGCATATTTATAAACAAGATGCACTTGAAACATATGTCTCAGTCACACAGTAAGACGTCTGAGATCATCCCTAACTGAAAATTAAATATAGCTTAGTTTCATATAAGTTACAGTTTATACTTCAAAGATTTTAACAGTACTAGCAGTTACTAGTAGAGTAGATATGCTTAGCACACTTAGTACACTAAGTGCTACTGCACATCTGTTACTGAGAAATTTACAAATGGCACAATTCAAACACTGAGCTGAAGTAAACGGATTCTGTGTCCTTTTACACTTTAAAGTAAAATCAAGATTAATTTCAGTAAAACAAATCATCCAGTAATGCATAATTAAAGAGCTTACTTGCTTATCATCTCATCCAAAAGCTAGAAGATTTTGAAACACTGACGCTGCATCTCCGTAACATATATTCTGTTTCAGGTTCACTAACATTTTCCTAACTGGACACCAATGTGTACAAGAGCAATTACAAAGCTGATTTATCAATTATTTGAAGCAGAGGAAAGAAGGTGAAAGGTGATAATACAATAAAAATAACAGGAACCAATTTCATTTATAGAATAGAATCATAGAGTTAAGGGTGGAAAACATCTTTAAGATTCTTGAGTCCAACCATTACCTAGCACTGCCTAGTCCACCACACAATGTAAAACAAAATCATTATTAATGTCAAAAATGCCAGTACATTTGCTGGTGTCAAGGAACAATTAGGTACAAGAGTGAATGTTTTCACCTTAACAGCTTTCCTATGCCTTTTCTGGGTATACCCTTCAGTCTGATATCTTTTAAACTTTGATTTAAACTGATTCTTGACAAAAGTCTTTCCATCATAGCTAAAGATGACCACTATTGCACTTTTTTTCCTCTTTCCCTCAAAAAAAGGTTTTTCATAAGCCACCTAGAGTAAGCAGGATTAGTCTGTCATTTGGCAGCCATAACGAGCACAGTCCCAGTGGTCCAGTTTGGACAACTACTTATTTCAACTTTTCACTTTAATAAGGGCTTTCAATGTAATATTAATGAAGGTGCAGGAAATAATTTCCTTGTTGGGCACCAATTAAGCCACTGAAAGACTTGTACTGTCACCATATTTTTTGATAATTCCAAAATGGTGTGCATTCAAAATTGAAGAATCTATGCCACAGACCACACAGAGTATCACTGGATAAGTAACATTTCAAATTTTTATTTTATACATTCTTCTGGATATAGCATATGCTACACTAAAAGTATAAATTCCAGATCTAAAGTTATGTAGGTACACATCCATGATTCCATGAAAACACTGTACAATGGATATTCTAGAAACATCTAATTAAGATGTAAAGTACTCAGACAATTCCCTAACTTGATGTAGAACACTTCAGTCATTGTATGGCAAGCTCATTATTCAGTTTATGTTTTCTTGAATTGCACATAATTCGTTTCCACGTTATACTTTGATGACCTAGACGTCCGATATTTAATTATATTATTGTCATGATTCAGCTCCAGACAACAACCAAGCCCAGGCAGCCACTCACTGACACTCCCAGCAGTGGGAGAGAGGAGAGAATGGGAAGGGTAAAAGCTGGACAACTTGTGGGTTGAGATAAAGATAATTTAATAGGGAAAGCAGAAGTTGCACACACAGCAGAGCAAAACAAGGAATTATTTCACCGCTTCCCATGGGCAGGCAGGTGTTCAGCCTTCTCCAGGGGAGGAGGGCTCCATCTGAGTGATGGTGACATGGGAAGACAAACACCTTCACTGCAAATGTCCCCCCACTTCCTCCTCCTTCCCCTCACTTTCTATACTGATCATGATGCCATATGCCATACATATATATAAGTAGTAAAAACTGGGTATAAATTTGCAACTGTGCTTTCTTCCTCCTCAGCTTATTATTTCCATTTGGGGTTATATACACCCTAAGATCAAGAAGGATCAATTATATTCCACTATTAAATCTACCTAGCTGAAATGTACATTTATTTCCTGTTCAGTTTCTAACTTTTAGCTATTTGCTTTGACATGGCTTTGGGCCACCTTCTTTGCACCTGTTATTTTATCTTTGCACAAGTTCTTGCCCAGCCTAACTTCAGCAAATTTCTTTCTTTTGATAAACTAAGCAAAGATAAAAATTCCTCACTGTGAAACAATTTCTGTGATTCCAAGAACATTTAACATTTATTTCTGCGTTCCAGACTATTTAAAAAAAAAAACAAACCTCTTAAAATTTGGAAAAGATAATCAGGTGAAGTTTTCTATCACCAAAGCCATACACAGAAGTAAGATTGCTTCCCTTCTTCTGTTTTCTCTACCTCTGTGTATTCGGTCTTTTTGACACTAGAGCATATGGGGAGGCTCAGAGTAGTTTGTTCCTTTTGAATTCATAGATCCTTTCAGAACCACACTTTCACGGTGTTTCATGCTTAGTCAGATACCAGAGCATTTCATACTGCAAAATCACATCTCTTTGAGGGTGGGTCTGGTTAAAAAGCTTCAGAGTGGTGTTTGTTACAAGAAATGGAGCATAACAGAAGTCATATAGATAATTGCCTCTCCTCTTTGTTATAATCAAAGTTTTATGTGTCTTCCATTATCCTGTCATTACTGGGTTTTGTGCTTTCTTTGCTTGTATTAAAGATAGCTTCACTGAAAAAGAGTGGATATAGCCAGGATGCTGACAAAGAAGGGATGCTTACCTTTTTTCTTGCACCATGTGGTGAAGAACACATGCAGTTCCAGATGGTGCTAGCAGAAATATGATTGGGCTATAGCTTTCTAAATCCCTCTGCCCACTCCAATAAACATGTAACTGCTGTAACAGTTGGTACACAATAAATAATCTCCTTCTGCAAATAAGCAACTGGGGAAACCTGAGTAAGAGATTCAGTGAGTTACTTTATGATCACACATGACTCTTGCTCAAAGATTAAGCACAACATTGCTGAACACCCATGAACAATTAGTCACACCATGTAACCCTAACACTTCACACCCTAAACATTTTGTGCTATTGTAAGTCAGAGCAAATGCCACATAAATAAGATGTCATGATCCTCACTTGGCCATTTGTACAGAATAATTAGGAAAGTAGAGACCATTTCTTCTATTCTGCCAGAACAGATTTCTTTCAACCTAACTCCCTTTTAGTGAATGTGTATGTATTTTAGAATGGGGTAGTTGACCAGTTTCCCTTGGGCTCTTGTTTTATTGCCTAACTGTCCTTAAAAGCTTAAGATACAAATGAGCATCCCATACTGAGCAGTTATTCTGCAGATGACAGAAGGCAGCATTGTAAGGCAGAAATTTGCTATTTCCTCTTGTAAATTAAACTGTAAAATTCTTTCAGTAAATCAGTTTTATTATAAAGGAAAATTACACACACTATTAGTCTACTGCCTTCAGCACCAATGACTAAGAAGGCTCTTCTGCCTGCTTCTACCTTATTCTGTAGAACAGACAAGTGTAACCTCTTCATACATCAGTTTAGTCTGTCTTTAAAACAGTGACACTGACACCACTTTTGCTCTTTCAGATATCTTCAGACATTTGTAAGAACCTGAAGCATTGCTACATCCTAATGGGATTCTGGCTGTCCCAAAAGTAAACTCCATCATTGTCCCCCTGGCTAGGACAAAAAAATTCCTGTGTTTGAAAGTGCCACTAAAACCCAGCCAAAGCTGAAAACAGGATTTACAAAGTTTATAGGCAGGGTTTGGTGAGGTACTTTTAAATTTGTTTACTTCTGGAATGTCTCCCTGATGTGCTTAACAGCCTAATGAATTGGGACCATTGCTAAAATATAGAATAAAAGGGAAAAGGTACAAGAGAATTTTTACATGCCTTGTCATTTCAGCCCTTTTTTGTACTGATATATGTTAAAACATCCTCATTACTTGGTTGAAGTATGTGTTTGTTTGACCTCTGTCATCTCTTCCAATGTTTAATAGGTTCTGTTTCCATCCCTCAGTAAAATATCCTGACTTCATCTGAAATGGTAGACGAGCCACAGCTCCTTCATTTAGGACATAATGAGTGTTTGGGACAGTGAAGCTGGACAAGGTCAGTTCTAGTACTGTCGGAAATAGAGTCTGGATTTGCATTATGACAAATGTTTTATTCTATCAGTTTTCCTATCTACTCTCAGGATAAACGCCTTAGATCCTGTGTTTGGGATTAATACAATAGAGTGATTACATTTAATTCACTTCAAAAAGACAATAAAATAAGGAACAAATGAATGGACACAGTGGTCCAGATTCCCGGTGGTATAGGGTGGTTAACAAGCAATCGAAAGCAAGAGAAGCGCCAAAAGACTTCTAAATGTATGGTTTAAGAGAGATTTAGACTAAAACTTTTGACAGTCTCATTTTTCCACTATATAATTGTCTTTATAAGAAAAAAAAAAAAGAAAGAAAAAAAAGAGCAGAATCCAAAAATCCTGATTTAGGTTAGAAAAAATATATGCTACCCAGGAGACCAAATACTGTGCTTATCTTTAATGATCTTTAAGCAGTCAGAAATGGAGCATTCTACTTCATGGGATGACTGTACAAAACATGTTCTAATTCTGAGAATCCCAAATACGAGTTTTATAATTGGGCTCATAAACTTGCAATTTAGGAATCTAAAATGTCTAGAAAATGAACCAAGTTTAAAAACAATCACAGCTAAGCAATCAGCATATAACAAATCTTAACCTTTCTTACACAAATCAAAATACTGCACTGGAAGCTGCAAGCACAATTACAGTTGGAAATAGGTAATACATGCAGGATCTCATTACTAGGGATCAATAAATACACCTGTCTTGAAGAACTCATTAGTCTGCAATGACAGTGAAGGAGAAAAATTTGGCTGTCATAGCCAACCACAGCATGAAGTGAGCCAGATAAAAAATGTTTAATGTGAACACAGGCTGTCTCTGGCAAGGTGTTTTCAGTAAAGATCTAAGGTATTAATGGTATACAGTGTAAGGTATGGGCTTAAGCACATCCGTTCAAAATTCTGTGGACCTTTATTCAAACCAGATGAAATCTAAATAGAAGTGGCCCAGAGGAAACTCATTACTTAAAATCAAAGGAATTTAAATTCTCCACTCTAAGTAAAGACAGAAAGAGCTTGGGAATTTGGTTAGCTGTGGCATTGTCTGTGTATACTCACAGAGATCAAACATCAATAAGAAAACTTCTAAGATGAAATGCACAAGAAAAAAATTCAGGTGGGTATTAGTTAAGACCTAGTCCACAAACTAGCAAGGTGCTAACCACCACAGGAAGGAGAGGTCTAGAACAGAATACATCTGCTACCCAGGATCTGTGAAAATCAGAAAGGAACTTGGAAACAAGAGATAAGTGACCAGCTTCAAGATGAAGGCCAATCATTTTATGAAAGAGATTAAATAATGAGATAATCTATGGTGGAAGGTTGCATTGATACTCGAAACCCTTTGCAGTCTTACATTTTAAGAAAGGATGGTCTTGTGACTACTGCACTAGCCAGGAAGCTCTTTCATCCAAAACTTTCTGTATAACACAAAAGACCGCATTTTTAAAACATTGGAACTATTAACTCTGAACACTTTCTTATACGAAGAGGAGCAGGAGGTGCTCTAAAATTTCTCAGGTTACATAAGTATGGCTGAAAACGTTAGCAATTTTCTGTCTCTGCTTTAAGTCCTTACCTGCCCTGCAAAAATAATACCATTGTTTCAGAGATGTGAAGCATCACTATGTGTTAGATAGCACTGTGATCTGTTCAAATTGAAAATGCTGTCCTTTAGCAGTGCTAAATCTATATGTGACCAAAAGAAAATTTTAAATCAATTATTGCTCAGCAGGAAAGAAAATTCAAATTAAAACATAGCCAAATAAGAGGTTAGGTACCCTGACACAACCTTAAAATCAGTGGGATGCCAAGACCCTCCCAGACATCAAAACAAGTCTTAACCTGTGTGAACTGACTGGCAATTTAATCACTCAAAGCTATGTGCCCAAGCACATACTTATGAGAGTCACTTGCTCTAAAATTACTTTTTCTTTGAGCCTCTGTGCCAAAGCAAACAAAAAATTAAGATTGCTATCTTTCTTTCCCCATTGAGAGCTAAATCAGTAAATATTTCACAGACCTTCTGAGAATAATGTACCACAAAGTGTATTTGATTGCCTGTTTTCCATCTTGTTTATGTGAACAAGAAGTGTGTGCACTTTGTGAGGCTGTGCATGGCAGCCCTTTACCCAGAGAATGCAAATATGCTCCCTGGCTTCCCAAGCCATAAAGAAATTTCATTTTCTTTTGAGTGGTTATGCCTGCTTCTGGTTCAGATTATCAGTATGTATTTGTTTTCTGATTTCCAAGGGAGTTGGTTAAGGAAGGAAAATAAAACCAATGAAAACAAACAAAAAAATCATGCTGGGATGTTTCTCAGTTATATAAAGTGGGTGTAACTGCTTTCACACTGGACTATTTCTCCTAAGTGAGGGGGTGTTACAGTAATACTTTTAATGCTATAACTCGGTAATACTAAAGATGCTTGTATTTTTAAACAGACTCCAGCAATTAGAATAGCCTTTTATAGTAGCTCTGGAGGAAGGAAAAATAAACCATGTTCTCTGCTTTTGCTACCTGCTGTTGTCTGTACTTGCTTTAGAATTCTTATCTAGTACAATAATAGCTAATAAAGAATATAATAATAATAAAAAATGTAATAACTTTCTCAAAAAAGGTCTGAACCATGGAGATATAGAAGAAATCAATGGTGTATTCTATTGAGTACTATGCACAGGCTTACTATAAACCTGGAAAAAATAATTAAAAGAGATATGATTAGCTAAAGGAATAATCTTTCTTTTGCATTTAAATAGCTAGAAAAGTAAGTGAGTGGAAAAGCTATAATCATTAAAAACGTTTAGTTAGTTCAAATTAGGTCTTGTATTAATAAAAGGAAAACATTAGTTAGCAGATTTTTAAACCTTGCTTTTTTAACCTCTTGGATTTAGTCACTTGGGTTTTCCATAGAACTCTGATTCTGTGATCTCTCTGTTTTCATTTTTTTGTCCTACCACTATAACTTCCATAGAGATCTATGACTCCAAGAGAAAGGTGGACCATACTCTCATTTTACAGAGGAAAATAGGATCACAGGTCTCACATCACACCACAGGCCATTGGCAGAGCGAGAAATAGAATCCACATTCTGTGAACCATAGACTTCTACTTCATGTGGACTCTTAAAATACAATACAGTGGTCAAAAACTCACGAGCAAAACTACAAGGAAAATAATTTGAGATCCTGACACTGAAAGGGAAGGAAAAAAACCCGTGCAGCAAGAATTAAACAGGTGAAGCAGCAAGAGTCTTCAGACAAAGCAGACAGCAAATTAGACACAAGAAGGCAAGAATATATGAGACACAGATTGTCTCTGATCTCATACTGAAACCAATCTCCATAAGAAGTCCCTTGTCTTTTGTTTTTATGGATCTTTTGCAACTGCAGATAGAAGAATGAGAGGAGGTTGGGAATGGCAAAGAATATGACACTGTTTAATAGAAGGAATTCACACAGCGAAAATGATTGCTAATCTGAAGCTTAGATATGACAAAATACTAAGACAACGAAGAATGTTTACATTAAATGAATAATTAAAAGCAAGCATAATGACTATGAAAATTATTATAAAGATTATATGAAAGAGGAAAATTATCAGTGTGGTACAAAGAAGAATGTGTCTAGGAGTAAAAGGATTAAATAAGATAAAGAATATTTAAGCATTCATGTCAGAAACAGATTTCTAATGTTCAGCCCTCTTAGGCAGTGTAAGTCTCCCAAAGGAAGGACTAGAGTTTCACTGCATGAGTCTTTTAGCTAGAATATCAAATTAATTTTTAAATGGTCTTTCAAGATAAACTAGCATATATACTCTATTTTTGCAACCTCCTTAGGGTAATGGCTGCTACAGTAGCATTTATATCTTTTTGCAGAACACATCCTGCAGATACGGCAAAACCATTTTTTCTCTTCAGTGAGTAAGGGTATTAAATTACTTACAGCTCCAAAGTGCAGAATCTCTTACAGTGAAAGACAGCAAAATAATAGTGAATGGGAAGCAAAACCAAACCCCTCATACTAGGATATTCTTTCTACCTTAGGCACAGTTCCTTGGTATGGCTGTTTCTAGACACTCAGGTGCCACAGGGATCTAGCAGGATTTCATTGTGGTAACACCACTAGCTTTCAGCAATGGAGAGTTGCAAATATAACAGATCTTTCTCAGCATTTTCCCTATGCCTTCACTAAAAGGACTCAGATTGTTGTCAGGTGGGCTTTTAGCACAAAAGCAGTAAGGTAAAATCAGCTAAATGCTGAGCTCTACATTTCTGGTTCTACTCTGTGAGTAGAGGATACAGTGCCTCAAAAAGCAAACAACAAATGCAAGATAGGTGATGCTGTCTTTAGTGTGCATTTCAGGCAGTCAGATTTTAAGAATAATTTATGCTCCATTTTCTTCATAATCACTGAATAAATATGCTCATGTGTGGCTTTCTAACTCACCAGTCTTTCATTGGACCAGCTATGTAGCTCACCTGTTATCACAGGTTATTATAAAATAACTCTGCTTGAAGCACTGGCTTATGGCAACTTTAAGCTCTGGAGATACAGTTCCACAGTTGAGACTAAGCTGAGACACTATGGAGGAATATTATTTCCTGCCGTTTCATTACCTTTCTATCACAAATCTATGCCTCTTTGTAAAAAAAAACAAAACAAAACAAAAAAACCAAACCAAAACAGCAAAAAAACCAAATCAAAAAAACCAACCAACAAANCAGTGTTAAGAAGGAATGTAGTGGATTTGATAATACTAAATTTTCCAGTGTGAGACCTTGGCTTGGGTTACTGGGTTAGCTACATGCTTTAGTTATTTTTCTACATAGTGAGTCTGAAGGTTCATAAAGCAACTTCACACAGCAAGGAAAACTCCCATTCCCTTACAAAATTAAGAGTTGCTGTGGGCTAACTTTTCTAGTCTTACCCAAGTCCACTTCAGAGAATAGTATTACCTCAGTTAAATTGAGCAATTTAAAGTTCTATTTACTTCATTTCTTTGAATGCTAGCTAGACTTTCACTGCTATGGTAGCTGCATTTTTGTATCCCCTCTGTGGCATGAACATTCATAAAGCATGTCATTCACCTCTGCCTACCTAGGCACAGACAGCCCCAAATCAATCTAAATCTCCTTTGAAAACTTTCCAGTGAATTTAATTCTTATCATTAAATTAAAGGAAAAATTTATGCCCTCATACTCATGTAATAAAAGACTAATAATAACTGCACCCCTGGATTACATATTAATTTTTATATAATGATCCATTTAAAATTTTCCCTTAATTGCTACATAGTTACACATATATTGAAAGGAACAATCATTATTATTATTATTATGTTGTGTATACCATTACTGACAAATTTTATTATTCAGGAGTCATGAGCTAGCAGATTCACTTACAGAAGGCTAATTAACTAAAATGCTCCTTTTACAAAACCGTTTTTGACTCGTGGGCAGCTACCCAGAATGAAAATATTTACTGTAAGATTTCATTTAATTATATAATACAGTTAAGGCAGATATTGATGGCAGCTTGCCATGGAACACTATTATTCCATTACTTGTTTAGCTAACACACTTAAAGAGAATTAGGAGTGTAACTCAAGATACACACATAGCTTCCCATTACTAACTGGTGGTGTTCCAAATCCTAGATTCCTATGTCATCCTAAGCACTTCTAGGCACAGCACACTGTTTTTCTGTTGCATCTGGCATTAAGTCTGTCTTAAGCAGGACTAAAAGAGTTTGATTCTACCTCCAGGTATTCATGGAAAAATCTAATGATTAGCCAATGCTTATTCCATAGTAGCTTTTCTTACCTGTAGCAAGAACACATATGCTTCTGCTGCTATTAATATTACCTATTCTGATCTCCAGCTGTTTTCTGTTCTGGCTGCCATCAGGAGATAAACTCAGACAGAAGGGCTAAGAGGATTAGTCATGAGATATGGAGGCTTTTAACAGGAGGCCACTGGGTTCTGCCTGTCCAATGACCTACAGAAAATAAGTTTTTCTCAGTTCACACTCCAGAGGACCAGCATTCTCACTGAAAAACAAAAAATCAAAAAGCACAATTCTTTTTAATTTGCCTCATTACTTGTAGGTTTCAGAGAGCATGAGTTTTAGAAGGACAAAGGCAATAAGCCAACTTCTTCAAGTACTAATTTTGTCATTAATTGTTTAAGAATGTAGGACATAATTTTCAAAAAGATATTGTAAGTATTGGCATGAACAGTGTACAAGAACTGACTATAAACTTGGTTGAAAATCCATACAGACAGATGATTAATCCCTCTATGGATCAACATATAGATTTATAGATATGTAATAGTGACTCTAAACGGTGAGAGCAGACAGCCTCCTCCCAGACTCTCATTCAAAACAGACTAACAAATCTGTCTTGGGTTTGGGGCTTTTTTTCCCCTCTTTCTTTTTTTTCCAAGTTAGTTATTCAAGTCAAGGTAAAAATGAGAAAGTGGTACAATTATTTTGGCGTATAAGCAATCCACGTGATCATACACATCTTTGAATCCTGAAACAAAGAAGCAAATCTTTGTTGGATTTTTGCTGGAGGGGTAAATCGTGTCTCTTTGACAAATCAGATAAGGAAAATCAGTTTTTAGGATAATTCTTTATATTCTACTTTGAACAAACTCTGAGCCAGTCACTGTTTGATAAAAGCTGAAAGCGTGCAATCCATCCCTGTTTGCACTAACTTTTATCAAAGCTGCTAGGGGTTAATATGTTATTTTTGTAGGGGTTAATATGTTATTTTTGTAGACAAGATATTTCTCTTCCATTTGATTGAATTTTTTCGAGAAAATATTTAGTAGTAAGAAAATACAAGAAATAACTTTAAAGAACATTCTAAAATATGAGGCAGAGTATTCCTAAATTATTTAAGGTAAGGATTCTTGTACTTCTGAATATCTTTTCTTCCTAGAGACTAATCTCCTACATCCAATGGAATCAAGTGAGGTGGGAAATCTCCAAAAATAAGCCACCTAATTACAGGCTCAGTTCCTGAATCACTGCTAAAAATCATGGGATGGTATTTGTTATCCACTGCAATTTTAAATTTTTTTCCTTTTATACAAGAAACAACAGAAAAAACATGTTTTTTTGAATCAAGTAGCTGCCTTTTGTTAATTTTGAACATCAGCTGAAGCCAAGCATACTCTAACAGCTCTAAGACAGAAGAGAGGTCACATTTGTGACCTGCAACCAGATGGATAAAACAAGTGGTGAAGCAAGGCTAGTCCATATGACTGCGCAGGATTATAACCGCAGCATCTCATCTCACTTCCAAAACAGATTAAACAATGTGCTTAAAATTCTTCAAAATGTGTCTGCAAAGTGGTACAGGTTTAGGTGCATGCAGTAAGTGCTTAAAGAACCAGGCAACATCAATTTTACTCTGCAAGTAAACAGTTAGAGGAGGAAACAGAACCATTGGATGTGACAGAAGATGCTGCCCTGACATGTTAACACTGCTGCTCACTAAGCTAATGGTTATCAGGCATCATGCTTGCTTGATGGTCTTTCAGTTTTCTTGCTGTTGTTAAATCTACTACCAATGTTTGGGGTTTTGGTTGGTGGTTGGTTTGGGCTTTTTTGCTACACATATGTTGGAAATCACTTTCTTTTATGGTGACTGTCTTGCAATTTCATCACTAGATTGTATGTTCACATGGTAGGAGTCTACCCATAAGAGGAACAACAGGGCAGAGCAACAACATTTCCTCCTCCCCCTCCCCTGCTGGAAACTTCTCTTACTGCTACAATATTCTTTAATAAGTGCATTTGGTGTTCCTTAATAAGATCATTCTCTCTATTCTGAGTGACATATTGATACACAACAGATTTCAGATTTTGATTACCTTCCCCTCACCCCTTTTTCTCAGTATGGTAACTCACATTATCTTAACTGATAATTGTTCTTCTGCTACTTCAAACATGTCCCAGACCCTTGGTTTTGTTTTTGGGGACCCTCCCAATAAACTTTCCATGTAGAAATCTGCTGCTGAACAGGAGACATTTTCCAAGGACTGAGAGAAGGGCAGCGGTGAAAGAGTAATTCTCAGAGGGAAAAAAATGACTGTCTATAACCATTTTTCTAAAAAATAGATTAGGGTAGCAAGACACGCGAAGAATACTCAGTGCAGAAGTAGTCTAACACTCTTCATGCAGCTCAAATGACAGCAGACAAATCTGTGCCTTCAGTCATCATTGAACAAGTACTCTGAATCTGTTTTGGATATAAAATCCCCAGAGAAGATTGCTGTTTCTGTTCACTGACTGGAGACATTGTGCTGGAAGCAAACAGACAGCCTGCAATTCATAGCCAGCTGCAAAACCAGCTGGTAAAATTCCACATAGTCATATTCTTCTGAAGGTGAAGGCTCTGTTGTTTCAGGATTTTGATTTTTTTTTCCTGCTCTGCATTCTGTACCCTTTTGAGGCGAATAGACCTGATCCCTGATTAAAAAAAAATAAAAATCAAATAACAAGGTTACCTAAAGTATTTGTAACTATCTATCCAACACTGAAAATAGAAATAGACAGAGATAGTTGAAACTCTTTACAGCTTTTAAACTATTCTGTATGCCATTCTTTCAGAATTCTCAAATACCAGCATACTTGACAATTGACTGCCGACATGGTCTGTAAATCTCCTGCAGTGAGCAAGGAATATTTGTGGAATGGAAACTGACAGTAAGAACAAAGGTCTGGTGAGGTCCTGTGCAGACAGCCTCCCAGGCAACAGGAAGAAAACAACTATTCCAAGGCCCTGAAGGGAAACTGTGAGCTTGTACAGCAATCTACAGAGCTCTCTCCTGTGCAAACTGCCAGGTTTTACTTTGTATTTCTAAATCTGAAATCTGCAGAGTCGTTAATCCTTTCCTTGAAGCTAGAAGGGCACAAATTTAAACGTGTTAACATGGGAACTCCTGGCGGCCGAGACATAATCTATGGCCTGAAACTGTTATCTTTTTTATTAGGTGCGTATAAAAAATTACAGTTAAGCATATTGTTTCATCATAACTACTAAGAGAAATAGTGTCTGTGCCTACCACCAGAATAAGAAGTCTTTACAATTAATGAAATTTTAAAAACGGGGAAGTTTTCCACAGGGGAATGACTTCCATGTTCGCAGAACAAGTTACTTCATTTAAAGAGCAGGAACACAGAACACAGGAACCCTGTGTTCAACCACTAAAAGCAATTTTTAAAACCTTCTCTCAAAAATGCACTCTACTAAGATAACACCATCCAATCATACAGTTGTAGATACAGCGTTCACTGTTTCATCACTATGATGAAGCCAAACATTGAGCAGCAGCCACACGAGGAGCAGCTGGGGGCGCTCAGTCTGTTCAGCCTGGAGGAGAGAAGACTGAGGGGAGACCTCATTGCAGTTACAGCTTCCTCATGATGCACTGATTTCTTCTCTCTGGTGCCCAGTGACAGGACCCAAGGGAATGACATAAACTGAGTCAGGGCAAGTATCAGGGAGATATCAGGAATAGCTTCTTCATTCAGAGGGTGATTGGGCACTGGAATTGGCTCCAAGGGAATTAATCATAGCACCAAGCCCAGCAGACTTCAAGAAGCATTTGGACAATGCTCTCAGGCACGTGGTGTGACTCTTAGGGTACCCAGTGCAGGGCCAGGAGTTGAACTTGGATGATCCTTGTGGGTCCCTTCCTGCTCAGGATATTCTGTGTTTCTGTGATTCTGTGATTCTGTGATTGTTCTCTAATCTTCAGAGATCACAACACTAATAATTAAAACTTTTTTTTAAATTTCAACTGAAAAGCAGAAATATTTTTATTTCTCAATTTGAAACTGCATGCATACAACATCTGCCATATCTTGTAAAGATAAAAATTCCTGCTACAGATTTCAGCTGTTCAATTGTATCACCAATTGCAAAGTAATTATTACAAGTAGTATATTTAAAATTAAATAAAGCTGATAAAAACAACAGTTGATTTAATACTTAGTGGACAGAACAATTGAAGCTACCATAAAAATAGCACTTCTTTTGTTTGTAGAAGTACAAAAGAATGTGTGTCTTTAAAACCTATTACATTTTTATGTGTGTTGAAAGCAAGCAGTTGTGTATAAAAACTTCTCTACAAACTTAAAAGCATATGTGAAAATATGCAATGGTATGAGTAACTAATGTAGTGAAGAATCTGTGTGAGAAGAGAGTATCTTTCTTTTTGACAGGAAAAGAAATATCTGTAACTCTTCGTCATCAGCTTTAAATGGGTTTAAAATTTGCAGGCTTAAATAACTGTAAACAAACACTCCCTCCAAAACCTAAATAAGGTGAATCAAACTGTAGCACATTTTAGGAAGTAAAAGAAACTCTCTTCAAGTGAAAAACAGGTCAATCAGAGATCCTACAGAACCAGCCTGAAGTAGGATTCTCAGACGAGTTATGGCTGCCTTTAGGTTTCACTGATCTAATTCTAGCCTGTACTTTCTTTCTTGATGGTACATCCATCACATTTGTTCCCCAACAATCCTCACTTTTGTTCCACATCCATCTCAGTCTCCCCATCCTTCCATCCACAAAGCTGCAGTCCTTTTATATTACGGCTTTATCTCAAATGGATGACTAATACTGGATGGCTACATACCTGATCAGCCCTCAAGTACTACAATAAAAACCACACTTATAAATATGATTCCATATTATATGACACTTCAACTCTATGTTGTAAAATTACAGCACAGGTGAGAGAAAGGAAAATTACTGAAGCATGTCTAGAAAATGTTTCTCTCCCTACTGATGTCTTTCCTCAGGCAACCATAAATACTGACTTGACACAAGTTCATGTAAAGTATTGACTTTTTAAAATCGAAGTAACATCATCACCAACATCAAGCAAATACACTGACACTAGATTTCGCTCAGCACTTGCATGGGCCATGACAATAAAGTGTTTTACCAAAGGGCCAAACAGGGAGAACTGAAATGAAAGTTTACTGGAACATGACATGTTCTCTTATAACTTGTTCTCTTATAGCGCCTTATGGAAGAATACTTCCTTGCTGCGTGCTTTCCAGCAATCTGTCATTAAACTGTAGCCAGCTAGTCTGCTGTGATCTGGGAAAACAATCCTGCCCACAGCAGCTTTCATGATTTCTACCCTTTCTGCCAAAGCTCAGCTTTTCTTTCCCTGCCTACCAGAATGGAGGGCAAAGTCTCTCCAATTGTATCCAAGCTTTTCTGGCAGTAAATTCCAGTCCACCCCTTACACTTCCTTCACAGGCTTTTTGCATATTATTATGACTGTCTACACAGACACAGCTGTAGTACAGATATAGTGCACATCTACTCAATGAGTCCTCAAGGAGTACTTACAGACTAGATAAATAGTACTACCAACCTTGTTAATTGGTGGGAAAAAATGAGGACAAAGAGGTTTTGAGTTCACAATGATTAAGAGCCAAAGGCAAAACTACCCTTTCTTTCAGTGTCCTCTTTCCTCCAAGTTGCACTAACTGCAACTAACTACAAAAGAGGTTCTATTAAAGGAGGTTCAAGACCTATCTTACGCTTAAGAATAACACAAAAAATTCCACCACATCTCAGAAGGATTACGACATTCTGAATTTGGCTGTATTTTGCATGTCTTTGCTTTTGAAATTTTCTTTAAGTGAAAATAGCTACTTAAGAATATTTTTAGGCATTTGTAATAAAATGATTTTACACAATTAAAAATCTCTGTTCCTGACATAAATTTTTTTTGCTATTTTGGCAGCACCTTTCAGCACAGTAAATATTATAGGCAATTTTACCAATGCCTCGAATTGCTTCATCATCCAGAAGACACCATATTATTGAAAACCCAATACTATTGGAGGCAATACCAGCAGGAAAATCCCAAGTCTAGAATGGGGTAGAATGGCAGAGCAGGATTCTTTTTCCAAATACAAGCTCAAGAATACAGCAGCATCTCTTCTCTGACTTAAAACTTGAAGGTGTATCTTCTGTCCCTATTTCTAAGCTAAACCCCTGCAGAGGCCCGTTATTAAAGTAACACACACAGCTTTGTAAGAATAAAAATCAGAGTGTGGCAGCTTGGAAGAAGAAGCTGCCTGAGATTTCAAGCTCTTTACAGCACTTGCCTGTTTCTACACATTATGTCCAGAACCAGCACCTGATTTCAGACTCCATTTTAACAGGTCTAGCACATTTTATGAGAAATTTTATCAGTTTGTCACTGGGTTGAATGCATTCTTTCATGAGCTGCAGGACTGCAAGTTTATTCAACACTTCCTAGAACAAACGTAACATGAAATCTAATCCTTCTGCAAAAACCTCATAAAGGTCGATGACAATCTGAAAGGTTGTACACCATCAAGACTATTTTATCACTTAAGAGTAAATTGAGACTAGTTCATATTCAGGAGAGGCTGCCTAGTTCAAAGCAACGTCAATAAAATCTCAAAAACAATGCCAGCTATGAAAGCAGTGTGAAGGTGTCATCCTTATACAAAGATTCTTTCAAATTTTAGTTCATCCACAAACTATGGAAACAACACAGATACATAGATTTCAGAACTGGAAAATGCCACAAACACTTAGATATTTAAAGCAGGAAAAAAGAGAGACAGTGATGAAAATTAAAAATACTCATTTAAATATGCTTACTTCATTTTTCACCAGACAACAGAAAAAAATGCTTCAACTACAAGTAACAGATGGTTTAGGCTAATAAAATGTGATTGGCTTGCAGCTGCTTCGGTGATACTGAATTTGTTAACTCAAATTTTATTTGTAGATGTAGTTGAAGTTACATGTAGTAGTGCCAACCTATTTCCTGCACATAAAATTGTTATGTAAAAATATTTTAAAATTAAAAGCAGATATTTGTAATTGATATTTGAGTATATTTAACTCATTTCAATCTGGACTGGTGTTAAGCGGCCTCTTTATAGCAAGGGGACAATTGTACAGTATGTTTCTATGCTCCTGTTTCCTCATGATTACTACCACTGTTTTTCTTCAAAACTTAACAAATTTGACTTCAGGAAATGTGGTCCTATTCCATTGTAAAAGAAATTCCTTATAAATTCACTTTCTGAATCAAATTGGCTCATGCATCAAGGAAGACATGATGTCAACAACAACCTGCTTCAGCAAAGCTTTTTTTCCATTAAATGGTTTTGACTTTGCCTCAAAGATAGTTTTGATTTCTGATATTTTGTACTCCAACATATTCAAGTGGTATTCATGGAAATACTAATAAACTGCTTAATAAGGAGCCAACTGAGAGTTTGATTGAAATAGGTCATGAAATGTGAGTTTAATTTCATAAAAGGAATTGAACTGAATAACTTTTTATTATTTCTGAGGTCTTCTGTGTTCTACTTCTGTATTACAGCAACTGTCTTTTTTCATTCTCATTGCTTTATTAAGCATTGAGATGTATATGTGAGATACTGGCAGACTTGAGAAAAAATAAGCAATATATTAAATAATATATACCAACACTCCATGATGTAGGAAGCAATGAAGCGCAGTTTCAGACTCAAAGCCAGCCTGAGTGGGAGGGGGTCTAAAATGTTTTAAGAAACACCTGGACTCCCTGCAGGAAAAGTCTATTTCAAGGACATGTAGAAGTAATACTGAAAAATTAAGGAAGCTCTAATCTGAACAAGGAAGCAAATGCACTCAGCATATTAAAGCCCCACAATAAACCAGTATTTTGACATGAATCCTCAGATACTTTTAAGAAAGGTCTGTTAAAAAGCTTTCTATTACCAGAGTAGGCCAGCAGAGGTGGGCAAAAAGATGAGGCACAGGACCTAATACCTTTGTCTTCTTGAAGTTCGTACCTAAGATACATTCAAGACAACTGGTCTTGAATTTAGGCAGGAGCGTAAATTTTTTATAAAATTAAATGGAAAGAGTTAAGTACCTTGAAAGACAGATTATGTTAGTTAATTGGAATGTTAGAGCTAAACTGTGTAAATATTTCCATCTCAGAACACTAAAACTGGTGAGAAAAGAGCCTCCTTATACATGTAGGCTGTATGGAGAAAGCAGGTCAGTCACTTGATGGAGTTGCCATTTTATGTTCTCCTTGCATTTGAACAATGCTCCCTTCTGAAGCTAGGATTGTCTGCAGAAATGCCCCAGATAGCACAGCTGAGAGAAAGGCAGCAGGGTGAGAAGAAAAACCAGAGATCCCATCTGGATTGTAGCTCAGAATTCAGCTCCATCAATGAGAGATGCAAGCAATCTGCCAGGTGGAAACGAAGAGTAAATCCACAAGGGAAAACATTAAGAAAAATCTGATTTTGATTAAAATCTCCTCACATAAAGCAATACCAGAGTCTCCAAGCAAAGCTCTGAACAAGAACTCTGTATTTCCTAACTCAAACTCTATTTTGTTCTTTTTCCACGTTCTTTTCTTCCACATTCTATATAAATGGATATATATTGCGTTTTGAATAGTTTTGCAGGGAACCGCAGTGCTCTGTGTAAACCCTGCTCAGCAGTAACAAGAATATCTCTATATTATCACTTCTATTTTCAGCACAAATCCAAAACATATCCCAATAGTAGCCACTGTGAAGAAAATTAACTCTACCCTAGCCAGAACCAGCATAGAGTTGAAAAAGTTAATAAAAGGAAAAGTGACAAGAATGTTATGACCTAATGTGCAAATAATATAATTCTGAAATGCCTGAGGAAGCCAACAGTGTTTCCCTCACTCTACCACACACATAAAAAGTACTTGTATGATATTAGCATGAATTCATCATAATGACAGCAACTTGCAAGTATGTCCTTGTGTGTTCAACCTTCCAAGACAAGTAGTTCACTTTCACTACAGTCATGAGTTTCTGTGTTGGTTGGTGAAACACTAGAATGGTCAGAAGTGGCAGTAAGTGCATTTGCACTGTTCTCAGCAAGAAACTAGAAAGTTATTAGAAAAGTCAACAGCAGACTTAGTAATTATTTTGATATATAATCACTGATATATGCATTACAATATAGCATTTTCCTACTTCTGTTTTTAGAGGGTAAGTAGTCCCAATAGTAGGAAACATTTAAGAACAATGGGACAAAACTGTTTTAAAAAACTGATTGCATGTTTACAAAATAATTCTAGTATGTCTGAATGGAAGTTTGTAATAGAAATAACAAAAAGTATGGTTTTTCAGTTACATATGGATCTTTCTTCATCCGACTGAAACTAGGACTTCCAAATACAAGGCTGAAGTGGAAGATATGCCATTGGGCAGGACCAGAGCAGAGGTAGCCTGAACAAATCCCTGACAGACACTCTGAATATCAAGGCCTCAACATCAATTCTTTCACTCTGCAGGTCTAGTCATACTTAACAGCAGTACTCGCTTATGAGGAAATTGCTGAAAACTTGATTTATACCTCCTATAAGATAAAGGACAAAAAGTCTCCAATGTGCCTGATCATTTGACTAGTTCCTGAAGATAAATCAAGAGTTCTGGAACAGAATAGCATCAAACATCCTAAATTCACCAGAATATGGATGTACTGCCCTTTTCTACTGACAGGAAAAAATAAGCTTCCAAAGTAACAGCCGTCTCTATATTAAGGCCAGAAGTTTGCAAAGCTACTGGATTGTTACAGCATCCAAATAAAAAGAATTTTTCTCCCATTTCTCTGCCAATTTTCTTTGAAAACCCAAGTGGCGCACCAGTAATCGTATAGCTGTTGTTATACATTCAGTATGAAAGCAGCAATAGTTATTAACACAGCATGGGGACAGGTTCAGCAAAAGCACTTACAAGCTGGATGAAGAAGTTGTGAGGCTGCCTCTTTGTCATGCCTACATGCATCATTCTGGGACGTTAATGGAAGAGGAAAGAGCAGATTTCAGTTCTTCTAATACTCATCTGTCCTATTAACAATGAATGTACCTCTGAAGGAGATTTCTGGGGACTCAGAGTCATGGCTTCATTTTAGGAAAACATAAATCAAATCTACTGCTTTTGGAATTGTCAAGAGTGCTTATATTTTTGCATAGCACTTTAAGGGGTCACAGAGATATATTATTTACTATTTAAAAAGTGTTATTTCCAATTCCCAAATATCATTTAAAAACCTGTCGATTATACCTTCAGCAGCTTCACAATAGCTAAATGAAAGAGTAAATGAGTGGTGATCTGCACTGCAAAGAGAAAAATCTCTATTAGGACATGCTTCTTTCTTTGGTGTTTAGAATAGCTTTCATCTGTGACTGCAAATTCACTTGGATTCCCAAGCAGCTGACCTTTCTTTCTTCTCCAGTCTCACTAAATCAATTTTACATACACTACCTTTTAAAATGAGTTAGCTGACCATTTTGCTCAAAGTAGTGAAGCTCTAGCTACCACATCATTCCTTCTTTGCCAAAGTCCTTTCAAAAATAAAATAGAAACAAAGAGAAGACAATATGTTCCGTATCGCATCTTTCCATTTCCAGATATCCCTGAGGCAATGAGAAAACACTTAAGAATGCAAACTCTGCGTGTAACTGTGGTGCTGATTAAACACTGCACAATACCTCACTCACAAATTTTGGATAAGGCATTTGTATCAGTATATGTTAGAAGGAAATAAAGTCAGTTAAAAAACACATTCTCAAGTAATTATTCTGAATTTGACTGGTGCTCCTGAGCACCCTTTTTGTTTGTAGAATAAAGGATGTAATCAGATATGCCAAGTGTGATTGTAAAGTTTAAAAAAATCTAGCGGAACAGGATGAAAACCTCAGGAAGGAAAAGTTTCCAAAATTATCTTCCTTGCATTAGGTAGTCTGTAAAAAATACCAAGGAACTTTCTTTCTACTTCTTTTGCAAAAGATAGTTCATTGTTCACATTGTCACTTCGTCAAGTAACAGCTGCTGTAGCAACTCGGGCTTCTTGTTTAGAGGATGACAGATCTAATCCCACAGCTGGTGCCTAGCCGTGCACCAACACAGCAGCAATGTAGAGGGCTACTGTGTGAATTCTGAGTCTCAGAACATCCTGATCAGTTCACTAAGTCTGATTTAGACATGGTCAGAATAGTCATTTGGGAAAAGTTAATAAGGTTGAATTGTAACTCGCACATATGTGCAAGCAACTAAGTGCTATTGTAAGTCTGGCCTGAAATGGAGGGAGGAAATGAAGACAGAGAAAGAGAAGTAAATGACATCTACACACCTTTGAACAGTTAATGCTAAGAAGCACAATCATATCTGGGTACGAGAAAAATCAAACAAGTTCTAAAACCAATTAAATATTCCCTCACATCTCAAACTTATCTGTGGCATACTGCAGCCTTTTGGGTATTGTTTAGTGTCTGCACCAGCTCAGGCATAAAGAGCTGCAGCTGACAATAGTAGAATACTGATCTCTCAGCAGTCGTAGAATGAGGAGATAGCTCCTTTAAGAATAATCTTTTTTTCCTGAGAACATTACAGACAGCCATACTTCCACAGGGTAAGCCATATGTCTGTCAGAGTAACCTGCAGCATCATCACTTCCATTTGCTCTCCTAAAAAATTCCACCTATTAAGCCGCACGGCTCTTGCACAGCTGTTTGGCTGCTGTCTCATGCTGAGAAATGCTCTCTAAACACACTAATGCTGCATTGGCACATTACATAAATCAGGTTCCTCCTATCTATAGATGTAACAGTGCTGTGCCTAGCTCATTGCACATAAACTACATCATTTGCCATCTGTAATCCCTCTGCTACTTTGCATTGAATGTAGTCTAAGCAGGAATTTACCAACAGGGACAGGTGCTTGTTTCACTCTCGTAAGCCCTGCCCAGTACGGGACTTGCTCCTATACTAAGAGACCTGCTTGAAACACTACAGCTGCACAGTACCTCTGTTATCCCTCCTCCCTAGATTATGGATGAAATCCCTATTTAGCCATATATTTCACATTCAAACCAACAGTGGCTCAATTGCTTAAATGTAAAATAAACAGTTATTATATTCTTCAGGTGCAGGGTGGCTGCAATGCAACTCACCTTCCCTTTAATGTGACATGTACCATACGTGCATTCTGTGATGTTAAAGCTTCTGGAGTGGCACTCCCAAACCTCAGTGATGCACAAAGCATTCTTCTGAGACACAGCGCTTTGTTTCACATATCCTGCTCTCTCCTGCTGCTTTGCTTGCAATCTGCTACCAGATCTCAGATGCAATTTCTTATAGCTATTTGTATTCTTTTACTCATTTTGGGGGATAAAAGTTTGCTTTTTACAAAAGAAGATAGCTTGAAAGATATTTTTTTCCAAATAAAAAAGAACCAAAGATTATAACTTTTTTCCCTAGTACCATAAAAAGAAAAAGCAACCCCAAAACCAATATCAAAGCTAAGAAATATGAATGCAATCAGTCAGTTTGACTGCTCTGTGACCTGTGCGACGTTAAACAAAGAACGGTTATGGTTTTCAAAAGATGTTTGCTTTCTTATGGTAATAATTATACTAGTATCTACTATTACTTACTAGAATTACAGCTAAATTACAGCTTAATATGAAGGTTTCACAGCTATAAATCGTTTAAATTTTTTAGATCTAGCATGCCACAGAAATGTTAATACCAGTAATTTTTAGAATCAAGTTTTACTAATATGGAGAGAGGAGTTAATTTCTTTTTTAAAGAATATATGGATGAACTTCACTGAACTCCAGTTCAGCATTCAATCTTACACTATACATCTAAAATATCTTTATGAAGCACCCTCTGATGCTTCATAACTTGTTAGGAGTCTTCTATTTCTGTTAAAGATAAGTAAGATTCCATTAGAAATGGTGTATTCATATCAGCTTTCACTGCTTACAAATAAACAAAACGACTCTAGAATACATAGAGTGAGCAAAAATAATAAATAAACCATTTCAACTAAAGGTTTTGCTCAACTCTAATGAGAGTCTGCAGGGATCTCCAATACTAACATGCCTATTGACATGCCTATCAGACAGTATAGTGATAGGCAGATTTTTTCAGTTCTAGTAAAAATATATGGTGAAAGAACTTAACAAAACTGGATCTATATGTTTGGGTAGTAGTTTGAGTATTTCTGTAGTTATGCTAGTTAACAGAGATATAGAAGCATGGATCTTAGCAAGGATGCAGGTCTCCTGTCTAAAGTTGCTTGTACTGGTTTGGATAATATAAGCACTCAACAGTCCCAACACTGTGACCTGAGTGGAGAGGCACACAAATACATTTCTTGTGAAAATAAGATCCATCTTTCCTCTTCTAATTTAGCCATCAGGTCTCTCCGTCCTGCCTTTTACATTGATAAGGTAGGAAAAGGATTCAGAAAGTTTAGAAGATGCAGGCTGTCTGAGGTCTACACATCTAACTCTGCCTTCTAGTAAATTAATCCAACATGGCCCATTTTTTCATTTAATATCTGATTAAAATCCTCCCCTTTCATACCAAACAAAAATTTTTGAGGCATGTGATAGCTAGTAGACTACCTTGAATCCAACACTTCTACACCAAGACTTTTCTCACTACAGAACTAAAATCATCATGAGCGACAGAGGCAGGGGGAGAACTCAGACATCATCTCGATCTTCCTGTACCAAATGCACAGCACTATACTTAAAATATCTTCTCAACAGGAAATAAATAATTAGGATACAAATGAAAAAAGTACTGAAAACTTTATTTCAGGGCACATCTTATTATCACAGACTCACAGGCTTAAAGCCCAATGTAGTACATGCTGAAGAGTTTCAGCTATAGAGGTTCTCTGCAGAGAAAAGAAATAAAATCCTTCACTCACTGAGCCACAGAAGGGCCCAAGCTATGCTATATCTCTTGAGAAACAAGCAGAATCAAATGATTCTTTAAACGGTGATCTCATTCAATATTCCTACTTTCCAGAGTTTTTTAATGGTGAAAAATCAATGTCCTGATTGATTTTTCAACCATTTTTCATTTTCATATGTAAGCAAATGGCATTAATAATGAACTGCTTTTGAGAAAGGCTTTGATTTATTAGTGTGCTATATTGTTGTACAATTAGAGGCTTCGCTCTTTCCCAAACATCCTAACCTATTATATTCTGGACAGTTTAAAATGTCTAATTTTCCAGAGATGCAATTTTTTTTTTTTTTTTTTTTTTTTTTTAATATTAGGGGAATGCACATTTCATATTGTATCATACCAATCACGTAATTTCTATATTGCTATCTAATTGCATTTAAGAAAATTGATCCACTTCAGAGATGAATCTGAAGGAAACAAAGAAACTATCAATGACCTCTTTTTCTGACTTCCCTAATTTTTTCTTCCATGTGTTCCCTGAATTAGATTTGGCTTTGCAGTAGAAACATGGAAATAAAACAGGATTGTAGCTCAAAGAAGCTGACAGACACAGTGTTTAGTTCCTTTGCCCCATGAGCACCAGGCAGAAGCAAAGACACTGCAAAAGGGAAGTGTCCATAACTACTGCCTCAAATAGGTTCATGTTGCTTTTGTCCCCAGTGGAACTTAAGCAATCTCACAGTAGCCTAAATTATGCTGCTGATCCTGAAAGTGATCTCAGCAGCAAGATACCGTTTTTACTGTGCCATAAAAGCAATGTGGGGAGAAATACGTTCAAAAGCATGAGACAGCCTGGGAATTCTCAATGCTGAAGAGATGTCTTACTGAACTGCTATTTTAAAATATTCTATTAGAAAAATTGGCACAAATTTGGAGGCTTAATGGCTTAGTTGAAACTGCTTATTGATAAGCAATGTGCATTTCATAGCTCTCTGAGAATTATACTATAGTTCTCATAAAGGATTCTTTAAGCTGCACTTTATTAACACCTCATTAAAATCTTAGTAAGCTCTTAAAAATGTGTAAGAAACCAATGAGCTCTTTTTCCATTTCATTGGAAACCATACTTGCATGACTGTGAGTAAGGGGAGAGAAAAGCAAAACAAGAAAAGCACTAACTAAGCCTTATGCCCCACATCCCATCTCAGGCAGTACAAGTAAGAACAAGGCTGTTTATGTGATTGATTTCTTTAAAGGCTGTTTGCTACCAGACATGTGCAGACACTGCTGATACTGTCATAAATTAATATGATGTGGTGCTATTTTCATGAAACCTGTAATGAAAACATTAACATACATACTAATACTGTATGTCCCTTTCTCAATAAAAGAATAAATAAAAGAATTTTTAAAAGAATGTATGAAAGATCAGCATTAAAAAAGAGGACAGCCTTACCACGTTTTGTCCCAAGGTCATCAATAGATTTTCTCTTTGGATCTGTTTACATTCTTAGGAAGCAAAACTAAATCTTTGACAATACATTTGCATTTTATTTATTTACTGAGTCTTTTCAGCAGCAGAACATAGTGTCACTTCTTACTCTTTAGAACCCCTCTTTTTATACAAATGCAGGTCTCCTGGGAATCCCAGAGGTGCTTTCAAATAATTTATTTTTGATGGGTCTTTATGTACATATGGATATTATAAGACTGCTTCAACTAAGGACTAATATAATGACGTCAGTATTTTAGAAGAAATCTACCTTTTTTCCCTGAAATATGGTGCTGAATTTACTTTTAGTCTGCTCCCTTATTAAAGGAGATTTTGTGGTTGCTTTTCCCTTGCAAGTAACTTTTTAATCCATGGGCTAAATTTTCAACAGAAGGACAAGATTTTCAGAAGGAAGTTCTGAGAAACTCTAGAAAAAAATTGGTAATTGATTGAAGAAAAAATAACTGATTAGAAAGCACTTTTCTGAATAAAAGATGTGGATAAATTCACTTTTTTTCAACTCCTTGGTAGCAGAAAGCTGCTCTTGGTGCCTGTATGATATGACTTGACTATTAGGCACATAATCAAATTTTGCCAGAGTCTTTGTACATGTTCTCTTTTGCCTAGTGTACAAATAATGCACACAAAAGGTGGTAGGGAGCATTGGTACAACCTGGTATTACTGTAGGCGTTGGGGAGAAGGTTATAGAGGGTATGAATGAGACAGAAATAATAAATATTTGTTATAAGCCTAAGGCAGCAAAGTTTCTTTACTCTACCATGAAGAATGTATTAGTGTTCAATTCATTAGAACACCTGTCTCTATTTGTATGGTTTGATTGGAAGCAATGGCAATAACCCAAGCCTGGTTTAAACTTGTGACTCCATTTTTTAAAGGACATGTTACATCATGAATTAAGTTGGAGAAAAATTAAATGCACAGCCAGTATTGTTCATCAGCAGGGAATACTAGTACTGCTTTTCTCAGTTTCAAAATAAAGATTCTAGTGTTTTCAAATAACTCATTTATCTTTTCCCCTGAGTTTCTTGGCTGCCCAAATTCAAATACTTTAAAAGGATTAGATGTTAAGAGACTGTCTGTCTGAGCATCAAGATTATTCATAGAGGATCAAGTTAGACACCTAAATGTTGAACATACAAAGCAGAGGAAATTACTTCTCGTTTCCTCCTTAGACAAAAGAACTTATTAATCATTTCCCAGTTATTTTTGTTTTCTGTCCTCTCCCTTTTAGTCTACTGCTTCTGTATTTTTCTCCTATTCTTTCCAATGTTACTCCTGAGACCACCTATTTACACTTGGAATAACGTCCCTAGAAACATAAAACATCCCACTTATATTCCTCCTACAGTATGTTTTAACAAAGCATAAATATTTCAAGTTATTTCAGTCATAAAGTTCACATACAATAGAAGACTTCTTGGGAAATGTGACCAATAGCAATGATTATCCAAGCTAAAGTAAGGATAAGTGTTAATGCAGGACAGAAGTAATACTCATTCCTCACATGCTGAGCACAAGGTGATGTGTAACACCAGGCATATAGAGCAAAAAAAAGGCAGAAAATAGAAGGCAGAAATAGGTGAAGAAGCAAAAGAAGAGAAATGAGAGAGGAAGCAGAATAGAAAAGCAGATAAAGCTGACAGATTATTTCCAACATCAAAATAATGGATCATGACAGGTAAATTTATTTGCATTTGGTGGAGCATGTGCTCTCCAAGTACCTGATGCTCCGATGGTATCCTTCCAGTAATCTGTCACTGTATCCCGTCTGCAACACCAGAGCACCTCCTGTATCCTTATACTTTTGAAAGCCACAGCTTCTTTCCATCACAAATACAAATTCCTTCTCGGATTAAGCTCAAAGAATGCGCCATTCAATCATGTCCTTTTTCCCTTATGCATTATTATTGCCATTAGAATTTTTTTTAAAAGTCTGGATGTGCAGCCAGGATGTCAGAACCTTTCATCCAGGCCCATGGAGTGTGCCTCA
The DNA here is from genome assembly GCA_013397895.1 of Origma solitaria. Classification (NCBI taxonomy): domain Eukaryota; kingdom Metazoa; phylum Chordata; class Aves; order Passeriformes; family Acanthizidae; genus Origma; species Origma solitaria. The sequence goes on from VZRL01004713.1 coordinate 4,610,580, forward strand.
TGCAAATGATAAAAACAGCCCCCTGTATATGAACACAAAAGTACAGTATGGATAATGAAAATAAAAACTCCTCTACAGTGCCTTGCACTTAATGAAGTGACAAACCTGAAGTGTCAATAGATAATAAAAATCTATTCCCATTAAGTTCTGACCTGGCACTACCAAACACCAGCATAGTTTATTGCTTAGGTGAACAAGGAGAAAAAAATTTCAAGAGAACAGTAACATATAACCAGTCCCACTTCTTAAATAATAAATTATTAAAATTGTTAAAGGATATTTTGGCAAAAAATTACTGTAATTCTCTTTCTTTACCATTCAGGTCCTCTCTCTGTAACAAACATGAGTGGGCACTTACATCAAAAAGAAATGTCTGACTTGGAAATTTTTGAAGAACGAATTTGCTTCCATTTTTTTGCCAGCTTAATTTACCAATATATTTAAATATATTGTGTTGGACAACAGTTACTTGAAGTGCATATCTATCTTCATCTGTTTCTGCTCACATTGTTCTTTCCTGTTCTTTTTTCTTTTTAGGGAAATGAAAAGTGGCCCTTCAATGAATACTCTCTTTTTTTACATCACTCATGATTTATACTTCATTTGTACAAGCCAAAAAAAAAAAAAAAAAAGAAAGAAAGAAAAAAAAAAGAAACGAATGAACAAAAAAAATGGCTTTTGTACACTCAGTGAACCATAACTGGCTATATGATAATTCATGCTTAGTATAAACATATATTATTTTCTTTTTCCAACATGCCAAGAGTTTAAAACAATCAGGTCAAATTCCACATTTTCATATCAATTATGTCTAAACTTATCAAACACTTTGCTTCTAAATTTTTATTTAGTTGTTTGGTTTTGTACTTTGTACAAAAATACACCAAAAATATTTTAATACTCAATGGTACATGACAGTGCACAATGGTACACAATGGTACACCTTTAATACACAGTGGTACCAGTCATTTTGCCATTTTTATGTTCTCTTCAGGTCCTGGGGGCACTGTATGTATGTAAACTGCAGTGTATGAGATAATAATTCTATTTAAATTAGCTCTATGTTTGCTTTTGCTTCGTAAGAAACTTAAACAAACATGAAGAAACAATAAGAAACATGTTATTGGCTGGCATACCTTTTTATATTTTAAGATTAAATAACAGGTGATGTCATATATCAGAATCTACTTACATATTCTAATATTCTTAACAGTCTTTCTATTCATCCAAAGGCTATAGATTGACTATATGGTTACTGTTTTTCTTCATGTGCTAAGGTCATTGTTTTTCTATTTTAGAGAAAGATTTTGTTTAAATGAATAAGATGATAACTTAGTCTTAAAGAAGCATTCAGATCACCTCAAAACTGGGATCAAGTCTTTGCAGGTATGTGCAGTTAAGGGAAGACAACCTCACCTGCAAGATGCACAAAACCCCCACATTATGACCTATGCCCTTTCTCTCTGAGAACATGAAAAGTAGTCCATGCTTCTGGTTGTGAATCCATGCCTGTAGCTCCAGGAGATGGAGGGTAAAGATGTACCTCAGAGATCTGCAGATATCATATGATGGTACTCACTCGCCTCAGAAGGTTGTTGACAGGTTATGTTCATTAGTTTTCGTATGAGTCACACTGTTACTAAATTGATAGAGCTACAGAAAAGCCTACCAGGGAACAAAAATAAGTAAGAACATTTCTTCTCCCTAACTCACCATCTGCCACAAGCTTATGATACCTTCAAATTACTTCAGGTAGTTAAGGCATGTTTTCTGTAGACTAGCCTCACTATTTACTTGCTTTTTCCTCAGAAAGTGTTAGTAATTGACATTCCATTTATATAGTCCTGAGGAACCATTCTGTACCGGGTCCAGCTAACCACTTCTGTGATGTTTTCTAAATGCATTTAATAAAATCATTAATTCCGCAGCTCCACAGACTTGCAAAAAAATAAACTTAGATATGAGTACTACTGGTAGGTATTTTATGAGTTGGGTCTGAGGATGAATAGCATAACTGCATAAAATCAGATCAAACCCAGGATTAATTTCAGCATAGACCAAGAGCAGGGGTCTCAGGAGAAGCAGAAGAACAAGGCAAGCCAAAATGGTGCTTCTCAACAGTATTTCTACACCCTCCAGACGCTTTCAGCATGGGGATTATATTTATCTTTGTAGTAACCATTAATGGATGCACTTGGACAGTCCTCCTACAGAGTATTCCTCCACATTGACTTTTAGACCCAGAACAACTGCTAGCTCAACAGCTCAGATACCCACTGCACAAAAGGTCATCTTTTGTGTTTGGAAACAAATTGCTAGATTTCTTCCCATGTCCTTAGTATTTGTACACAAGGGATACATAATTACATAATGTTGAGACGCTGATCATAATTTTACCTGTGTTTTTCCTGATGCCCTTCAGATCTTGCTATTGCATTGTTTCTGAGATGGGGGAAAGAGTGAAATGCCTTACAGAATTAGAGATGCAAGCATACCATGGATGTACACAATGTCAGAGACACATTACTAAAAATTCCTAGTGTTTGATTTGCTCTTTTCATTGATAAGAGTATTAATCAGACATCATCTTGGAACCCTCTACCATAATTCCTAGATTTCATTCAGAACAAAGGTTAGCTCAGACCCCATCACTTTAAATGTGAAATCAGAAATTCGTGAATCAATTAGAATTTATTTCCATTGGATTTTATCTGATGGGCCTACAGACTAGTTCTAGCAACTGAAAACAAGTTAAGGTGGCCAGAGATCTGAAACATAGATATCTAAGTTAAAATAAACAAAATTTGCAGCAATAACAATGAAAATGGTAGTACTGTATTCTTTTCTGACATTGCAAATGCAGTTAACACCCCAACACTGGTATGTTTTGTACAGGCTAACTGTCCTTCATGGTATAAAAGGAATCTACACTGTTCTGACTGAAACGGGTTTCCCTAACTAACTTCTTTTATTTGAAATTACAGAGAAAAATAATGTGTCTTGTATGTATTTAATGAAAAACAAGGTACTGCACTACTCAGCAACAAGTTCTAGATTTACACTTGGAGTGAGTGTATTTTTTTTATAACTGCATAAACCCACTATACGTAGAGCATAAAAATAAAAGCAAAAGGTTTACAGATTTTCATTTAATTTAAATGCAAATAAAACATGTCTGGCCTAGATTCCCCAGTTTGTCAAGCTGGAGCATGTGTGAAAAACATTACAAGAGGTAAGGCTCAACAAGAAGTCTGGTGTTTGGGAAATGAACTGTTGATGAGCTGACCAGTAAAAAACTAAATAAAACAAATTACACAGTGAAAAAGAAATGCAAATTCCACGCTGCCTGTATGCTGGATCTTGTTGATTAGATTTGTTCTGACATAAATAAACAGGTTGAATCACTTTTCTCTAATATTAACCAAGATTTTATATTGTTTTATTTAAATATTTAATCAGTTGGATGTAAGTAGATTTTCTTAGAATTGTGAGTTGCCATGAATCAGGTACTTAGCACTTTCATATTTTAGCTTTTGTTCTTTCTTCATTTGCAATAAATTCATAATATATTTGGCCCACATCTGTCTACTTTATTGCACCTTTTTCAGTATAGTTTTTTCAGCTGTGATGTTCCTTGTTCTCTGGGCTTTCAATATGGGCAGTCCACTTTGCAGCAGCTTCCCCTTTTATATGTGTCAGTTACAGAAAACAAGAAAGTTAAACTTTTAGAATTATAGTAATTTTAAGCCAAATGTTTTCTTCCAATTCTATTATAATAAGCAGTGAATTTGAACCCAAAAATTACCAAGATTGCCATTGAGCTATGGATTCTCATACTGAACAAATGATGGAAGATGTCACTCAGTTTTTTCTGATTCCTATGTCTGGGCTTTTCTCAGCAGAACCTAAAACAGTCTGTCCTACCTTTACAGTAATATCACCCACACTGGTAAATTGAATTGCTGGATTATGAGACCCACAGCCTGGATGCTAGCTAGCAGTGGCTTTGGCAAGCACTTTGTAAGTACAAATTGCACTGGTGCCAATCGTTGAGTTATATCTGAGGTGGTGCAAAGGTTCGAAACTAAGCAGGATTGGAATTTTGGGGTTTTTATTGGCCTTCAAGAGCAGGAAGAAAAATTATGTGCCATGCACAAACAGCTACTGATTACCTGCAGGCTGTTACAGTCCACTGCATGTTGGCCAAATCCATACCTAGGCATAAGACTGCAAATAGTAAGATTTACAGGACTCAAAACATAGCACATCAAGGAGCTTGCTTTAGTCCTGGTTCCTGAAAGGCCTTCAATAGCAGGACAGTGTCTGTTATCAAAAGAATTAAGGCTAGCTCCCAAATAGTTAGAATGCTCTCAGTGGGCAATTGTAGGATTTGGGTTCTGCAACAGAAGGCTAACCGGAGGAATGGTATGAACATGGGCATATGCTGACAGCAATAATTCACAGCTAGTCTTCATTCCATAGGATGCCCTGGAGAAACAAGAGGTTTAGCCCTTTTCACCATGCCTAATACCATCATCCTAAGAATGGCTCAAACAAACGTGGAAACCTGGAGACAGTCAAGTAACTTGTTGCTATTTTTGAGCTCTCATTCAAGTCAAGTTTAGATTAAATTTCAGATTTAATCAGAAAGATGATAAAGATTCAGTTTATTATTAGGTGAACAAAGACAAAGGCTGCTACCAGCTGGACAACATTTCATGGCTATTTCTGAAGATACGGGATACTTGGCTAAGATGGATGGTAGGTTAGCAACTAGAGCTTGTGTAAAAGTCAGTGAAAGGCAAAAATGTTGTTCCATTTTGAAATATTTCTGAAACAAGATGTAGACTGCAGAAGTACAGTGATGTGGCTCACAATTTGTTAGGACTGGGTTAATTTAGGCCACAGTTTTAGTGTGTGCATATACTCATACACCCACTGATAGGACTGTTATTTACTTATTCTATAACCTACCTGCCCTCATTGCAGCACACGGATTTTTTTTCAGATTCCACCAGAAGAGCAATCCTTTTGGTCCCTACCCTTGTGAATATCCACCCTATGTCATGGCTAAGCCTATATGCTAATCCAGCCTGCAATGAAGCAGAAAAACTGTTGGCCATTTTTTTGCCAATCCTTATCTTACATAGTGCATGACCTGTAAATCAACCTAAAACCTCATTCTCTCCTACTTCCATCCACAACTGAACTCTTAACACAAGACCCAGCTGTAAACACAGTTCTCAGATTTGGTTTGCACCTTTACTCTGGAGGATCTGGTAGGTTCTCCAGTCTAGCCCTTACTGAACCTTATTTAATTTTGTCCTGTCTTAGGCAAAATCTTACCTCAGAAGAGAAAGTTTTGTCCCATGAAATTACAGTACCATTTCTCATTGTTTTTCTATCTATCTGGCAAGATTTAATGACTAGCCTTAATCTTATCCTCAGAATAAATCAGGAAGGAATTGTCTTGCTGGCTTCAGCATCTTTATGTCTTTCAGTATTTAGCCATAAACATAAATTCTTCAGTGCCCACTGTTCTAACTCCCAACCCTCAACCTTGTACATAACCTACCATATGCCTGTACCTGCAGACACAGAATTACTTCTGCTAGAGAGGCAACATCCTTTCAAAGAACATTTACCCTTCAACTGCTCGTTCAGCTCATTCTATAAGAATCATGTGCCTTTTAGGTTTTCTTACAGATGGAATTCAGGTTAAAACAAAGTGCTGCCATCAGACTGAAATGCTATCATCCTGAATACTACAGCATCTAACTAGGATGTATTTATACTGTGTACAGGGGAGCTCAAGGCAATATCATGTAGAAGTACTAGATCTGAGTGAACTTACATTTGCACTCTTACAGCCTGTAATTTCAGGCCATAAAAGGGTTATTTCTGTTATTGGGGTACCTAAATAAGGTACATGACAGTGCCTCTGAGCACATGAGTGTGAAGCCATTATCTCACTTCCAGACTTAAGTACTGTCAGATCATTTGTGCAGAAATGGGTTTTCTGAGCTCAGCAGCAAAGTAAGACTGTGATAACACTCAGCTTTTACAGCAGCTTAGCAGCAGGAATGAAATTCTTTTCTGGCTGCCGGGCAGATCTTCTCCAAAGCACTCCATCTATCATGGTATGCGGATTTCTGCAGTGGAGACAACCAATATCCTCTAGCGAAACTGCTCTGGTTTTTAAAACTAATTGAAGTACAACTTGGAAAACACAGTGGATATGGCTTTGCTAGTGAGGTCTTAGGATTAGAAGAATTGATCGAAGGAGGAAGATCTCAGTTGCTGTCCCTTCTTTAAAGAATATTCATGTATTTCAATCTGCAGCTTTTTCATATGTAAGCTGTTGGGACAAATGCCAGGACTCATATCTTCCCCTCATCAAGAAAAGTGTGAAGTTAGAGGACGTGCACAAAATACTCCCTCCTACACTTAAAAGAAGCCAATGCACATCTTTCTTTACTAACAGAACTGGTAGTGCTATTTCTCAAAAGTATTGGTAGATTTTCAATGAAATGCATCGTGGAGAATTGATCAAAGAGGTCGATGTTTGTAAGTTATCCTGTAAAATTCTAGCGAGAGTGGAGAGGAGGACAGGTATGGTTTGGGATTCAAAGTGAATTACAAGCCTCACTGAGGCTAATGGTTGCTTATAGCCCTTTCTGGCTCAGCTGGAGCAATCCAGTTCCATTCTCTAGTAAGAATAACAAATTTAGTTTTGACACCTTCGTTATCACTTTGATAGAACATGTTTTGACCAAGCACAATTTTTGAAGACAATCGTCTAGATTCAGAACAACTATGGCTTATATGAACCCCTAGGAGCTACAGCCCAAATACATTTGGCTGCATAACCACTACAGGAAAGATCCTCCTGTGTTCTGATGTATTGATTGCCTTTGCAAGGGTTGTGGGTCACTGATTGCAGCCTGTGCAGCTTCAAGGAGAAAGCCAGAAGCAGCCGCTGTAAGCACGACTAATTGAGAGTGCAGACACAAGTTGCAGAGGGTAGGATACAAGAGATGTGTCAATTTTGAAATAAAGCAGTTTCACACTGTGCTTAGAGAAACATGACTTTCTGCAAGTAAACAAGATTAGACCAGAGACTACACCAGACATTAGAGTCTGCTTTTTAATTCTAGCAGAACAACTGAAGACAATAGGTTTGAATCACATGCTAAAACCAGGTACCATATGAAAATATTTTTCAGATTTATGATCTATGGTTTTTTAATAAGAAGCCTAATTAATCAAAGCACTGAATGAACTGAGAGAAAAAAAACCCAAAAATTAATAACTGCCAGCACGTCTCCATTTCTTGTCCATCAATAGGAACTCTGAAATTTGTGGCCAAGATACTGTAAACATTATATTCAGGCTTAGGTTTATGCGCATTAGTCATATTGAAGACAATGTTTGAGTAGCTTCTGTACTGTTTAAGATGCCAATATGGAAAAATTACTGCAATACCAAAGTTGAGGAAAGCCATTTATTTTCATACTTCTGTTTCTCCTCACACAAAGAAAAGGAAAATACGTAAGACAGAATTTAACTGCGGAAAACAGGCTTTACAGCCTTAAATGAAAGAGTTTAAACGATTGTGACAAGTTCCATGTTGCTAACGCAGACATTCAAAAGCAAAAGATACTACTGTGCTCCTGATGTCAGGTTAAAAAAATCTGGTATAAACTTTGAGTGAACACAACTGTGGTTCTCTCAATAAGGGTTTTCCAGAAGATTAATATAGAGACTTTGATTCTACAAATATCCATATTTTTTTCATTTATGAGAATAAGCAGTTAATCTACGGAAATGAGATGCAATATTTGCTTAGAACTTTGCCTTGTTTGACAGGAGACTTGATATAATAATCTCAAAGAGTTTTTAACCAAAGGAATGTGAAGACATACTTCAATTGCATACATGGCAGAAGGAAAAATATTACGAAATAAAGAGATCATGGATTTCCTATCAGTGATTGAGGTTATGTGAGTAATGAATATAAAAATGGTTTATCAGTATCAGACAGTAATAATCTGACCATTATATCTTAATGTCTTGCAAAGGAACAAGCAACTTATTACATCTGTTTATACTATTATTCCATTAGCAGAATAAGTTACTTAAATTGGGTTTCTTTTCTTTCAGACTTGAAAGGATAAAGAATCAGTCTGTCTAGCTTTAGAAAATTGTATTTGACCAAAAAAAAATTCAGAAGTGCATAGCAGGAGAGGTTAATAAAAGGCATACTTATTATGAATCTAGAAGATTGTCTTCAAAAGTTGTGCTCAGTCAAAACATGTTCCAAGTGATAACAAAGATATGAAAACTAAACATATAATTAATAAAACCACACTACAAGGCAATGGAAAACAAGAATTTTTCAAGCAACTGGATTCTTCTGATTAATTTAGACATGAGACTTAAAAAAGATCCATATCCTACTAAAGATTTGTAGTCCATTCCCACTATTAAGCTGAAAGAAAAAGAATAATGGATACTCTGACTCAGACAATTGTGATTCATGTGTTTGAACAAAGCAAGTTCCACTGAGATCATGTTAAAAAAAACAAACAATCTCTTCCCAGTTTTTTACCTATGCTGAGAGGCATAGGGATCCAGAGGACAGAGAACAAAACAGGGGCATTTCAAAACTGAATTCTGTTCCAAGCTCTCACACAAATTGCCTGTACGACTTTGGAGAACACACACCATGTGCCTTTCATTCCCTTAAAAAGACTGTGCCTGTTGTATGAGTTTAGATAGCAGTCCTTGTGAGACAGGGGCTTTTACTGTGTGTTTGTACAGCACAAGCACAACAATGTCAGGGCTTAAATGATGTCAGGTATGGTGAATAAATATGGGCACATTTAGCTAAAATAAGATAAACAACAAAAGAGATTGTACATGACAATATATAAAACAAAGGAAATGGACTGCTTGGATTTGACACCATCTAGATGTCAGATGTAACTGATTAGAGATATGTAGCACATGTCTGATTCTTGCTATTGACAGCAAAATGAAGCTAGAGGGCAAGTTTAGGATTTTTGTAAGACAAGTTCTGCCTTGCAAAACATAATTGGATCTGTTGCAGCAATTACTCTTAAGTGGAGACTCACAATTTTTCCTTTGATAATTATGATGCAAGGTTTGAAACAGATTTGAATATCAATGCACCTAATTGTCCTTCCACATAAGTGAAAGTTCCCAGTAAGGCTGATAGAAGTATGAGTGAAAGCTGAAAACAGTCCAGGTGAGATCCAGCACTTAGTTATGGGCTGCTGCTCCTCATCTTGGACTTGCCTGGTTTATTACAATGTTCTTTTAAAAACAACGGGGAAATCGCTCCTCACACAGCACAAAAAGAATATGCTTTAGCTTTTTGAAGACAGCTGCATTGCATCAGAGGAGTAGACTTAGTCTTACGTCACTGCTAGTTGATCTCTTAGATTTCCTGTGCTCTAGTTAGCAAACACGTGAAGATAAGAATCTGATCTTGGGTTTTTCACTTGGAAAGAAGTCTGTGAAATGAACAACAGATCTGAAGAGTTTGTGGGAAGCTGTGTTGCTGAAGAGAAATAGTGCATCATGCTGCAACAGATGAATTTTCCAGAGTACTTAAGGTTTCTTGCTCATTTATAATCTCATTATACTTCAGAAGATGTACCAAAGACATGAATAACTGAAGCCAGGTTATTACTTCAGGGTGAGGTAAGTCTCCTAGCCCACAAGAATTCCCAGGAACACTTCCCAGGAAGTGTTACTCACCACTGCTCAGAGTTCTAGGTGCTTGCTGGGACTCTCATAAGTAAAAAACCTAAATTGCTAAAGTGTGGGTGTAGATCTTTAACCACAGCAGCCTACATTGTAGCTTCTCTCAAATGGATTCCTAAAAGCTTCATTATCACCTCTCTTTCACTCAGATTTGCAATAAGGTGATTGCAATATTTATCCTACAAAGACAGACATTTTTCAAACAATGAGCTATCCCAATAAAGGCAGTGTGTATATATGTGATTTAAAACAGGAAACAGCAGGAACACATTTGCTTACTGATGACATTCAAGGTCATGTCACCTATTTCATTTACTGGAAGCATGTAGATGTTGCCTAGGACCAATAGACAAGTCATCCTTGTGGAATTTCATAATGAAGGTGTCAGTTAGTAAAGATGCACTATCTCATTACTACATTCTTCAGATGTGTCTATCAAGGAAAGATTCAAATATTTTATAGGCACCACATATTTTTAGCTACTCCAGTTACTAAGTCTATCATAGAATAACAGAATTGATAAATGGTCTAGAGGACAAATCTTGTGAGGGGTGGCTGAGGGAGCTGGGGTTGTTTAGCCTGGAAAAAACGAGGCTCAGGGGAGACCTTACAACTACCTTGCTCTCTGCAACTACCTTAAAGGAGATTGTAGCAAGGTGGGTGTTGATATCTTCTCCCAGTTAACAAGTGACAGGACGAGAGGAAACAGCCTCAAGTTGTGTCAGGGGAGTTTTAGTTTGGACAAATTTTTAGATTAGGAAAGATTTCTTCACTGAAAGGGTTGTCAAGCACTGGAACAGGCTGCCCAGGAAGTGGCTGAGTCACCATCCCTGAAGGTACTTAAAAGGTTCTTAGGGACATGCTTTAGTGACACTTAGACATAAATATAAGTATCTTTTAAATGATAATGAAATAATTTTAATTCCATCAGTAAGTAACCCAGAAAAATAGTCAACTATAGGTACTAAAGTTAGGAGTCTTTTTTCCCTAATCTGTTTAATGGCCCAGCTAAGAATTCTGTGAATTCCAGCAGAGTTAGTAGAAGGAAATTGCTTTATTTATTATGGAAATACATAAAAAGACCTGCAGGTGCTGGTGAACACAAAGTGGAACATGAGCCAGCAATATGCCTTTGTGGCAAAGAAGGCTTATCCTGGGCCACTTTTAGAGGAGATCTGCCAGCAGGTTAATGGAGGTGATTCTTCACCCTGCACTGGTGAGGCCACAGCTGCAGTATTGTGTCCAGGTCTGTGCTTCCCAGATAACAAAAATATGGAGTTACTGAAAAAAGATCAAACAGAGCGACATGAAGAGGGTTAAGAGACTGGAGAATCTCTCCAATGAGGAAAGGCACAGAGAGCTGGGACTGTTCAGCCTGGAAACAGCAAGTTCAGGAGGGAGCTCATCAATGTGTACAAACATCTGAAGGGAGAATATAGTGAATTTGGATCAAGGATCTTCTCAGTGGTGTCCAGTGACAGACAAAGACTCAATGGGCACAAACTGGAACACAAGAGGTTTTGTCTGAACCTCAGAAACACTTCTTTACTGTGCAGCTGACTGAGCACTGGCACAAGCTGTCCTGAGAAGTGGTGGAGTCTCCATCCTTGGAGATATTCAAAGCACATATGGAAATTGTCCGGGACAGCCTTCCCTAGGTGTCTTTGCAGGGGTATTGGACAAGATGACCTCCAGAGGTCCCTTTCAACCTCAGCCCTTCTGTAATTTTGTGATCTGATTATGAATACTCTGAATCATAAATGCTGGTGTTTGGTAATTCTTGGAACACTGGCAAAATTCAAGATAACAGAAGGAAATTTATGCTATGACAATATTAAAAATGCCTATTAGAAAATATAAGTCTTGGCTAAGATACTGGAATGGCTGGAAAAGAGTCGGAAAGTGAGGAACTAAATATGATAGTAGTGAAATTACAGCTGCGCATTACGGGTGCAAGCAATGGATATTTTCATTAACTTGATTGTTTGACAGCATTATATTTTGGAATGCAAATACACACACTCCACCCTATAAAAAATTGATTTAATATATTTCTTTGTGACATTTTATTATAATGAACCCAAACAACTTTGACAGAATTTAAATTACAGTGATAGAATCTTTATGTTTAACCCAGGATACATCAGTAGCATTTATAATTAATTTATTCAGGTTTTAATCCCTCAATATGAACAAAAAATAATAGATAAAATTACTAATAAGATTTACAGGTGAGATTGGAGAGCTAGACACTAATGAAAAGAACAGATTGCTGACAAAAGTCAAACCAGGTTACTGGCAAAACAGTCCATAATGGGGGGGGGGGGGGGGGGGGGGGAGGAAAAAACNCGGGGGGAGTAAACAACCAAATCAGCAACCCATACTCACTAAGAGAGTATGGTCAGATCAACATGAGCACACTGTTTGTGAAACTGAGAGCAATAAGGAAACAATCCCTGTACAGCTTGGAGCTCAAGACTGCTCAAGACTCAAAATATTACTACTTTTTGTATCCATGCAAATGCCACTGGAATCATGTATCTAGTTCTAATAGCTAGAAGAGAAATTACAGAAGATTTAGAGAAAATAAATCACAAGAATAACTAAGATATGGAAAATGCTCCTTACAATGAAGGACTTTCAACTGCTACCAAAAAAGAGATGAACGCTCTGCTTTACATGGAGGTGCAAATGTCATTATGTCTCTGAGATGATGGTATCTTTCAATGCAGTAAAGTCTAGCCAAACACTGGAACTTGCTTAGTGTAGCATCAACTACATTTAATTAAGTTTTATGTTTCTCTAATTCCCCAGCCATCCTTTCAAGAAAAAAACTGCTTCTTAAGACCTCCCAGTGGCTGATGACTCACACAGCAAAAGAGCTTTGTGCAGCAGAAACATAATATATGCAGATAGCTTTTTCAGCTATCTCAGAGAGCTCCTTTGGCTCAACTTACTAATTCAATGCACATATTTGAGACTGTATGCTTGGAATTACAACTTTTTTTTCCCCTTCAGAATGAAAATATTCCTGATTATACAGTGAAAGTCCTGACATTTAGTGTCTCTAAATTGTTCATAGCTTTAGACTTCAGCAACCTCTCATGAATTTGTCTCAAACTGCTACATATCTATATATCTTTGTGTTCCTGTTTCAATTGCTGTAGCAACACTCAGGTCATGAGTTCGGGCAGAAAATATTCATGAGGATTTGCTGAATGCTAATAAGATGATCACACAGGCACCTTATGTTATACATTAGTATAACAAATGTGGAAGGAGATGCAGACAATAAAAAATGGTATTGCAACAGAACCATGCAAGTCTATGTGTTTTGCAATGTTCCTTGAGGCATCAGGCATTCAAACTGTAAATGACACAAGCAAACAAGAAGAAGTTGTTTTGAGCAGAAAACAGTGAACAGCCCCATTTGCTATTGTAATCCAGCATTATCCCTTTGAAGCTAACAAAACAAAGAACCATGAGATTAAACAATTAGCCAAAATCTGTATAAAATAAGAAAAGACGAAGCAAGCATCACATTGATTAAAAGTTGTTCAGCTAAATCCACCTGATATCAAGAGTCTCAGTAAGAATTAGATTCCTGATTTGGCCTTTGGCTATGTGTCTGAGTAAAGCCAGAGAGAAAGGTATAAGGTCAACACCGTATCTCAAAAACTCAGTGTAAATTTGGTCATAATTTAATTATGTAAAGCAAGATCTTTTAAAGCAATTTATTTAGCCAAGGAATCCTGAAACCATAACCACACAAAAGGGATATTTCAAGTGTTTGAATCCATGGTCAGTAAACAAAAATCTCTAATTCTCAACGGCAGCCTCTCTTGATTAATGTTTTTTAACAAAACCAGACACTGTTGTGACAGTTCCTCCAAATTCTTTCCATTTTGTCATCTCATTTGCTTCCTTCAGCATCCGTCATGTGTGGCTGGTTCTGACAGACAGGCTGGTGATAAATTCACAAATTCAATATGTCTTCAGGGAAGTGGTTGAGTCACCGTCTCTGGAGGCTTTCAAAAGATATATAGATGTGGCACTTAGGGACACGGTCTAGCGGTGGACTTGGCAGTGTTAGGTTTACATTTGCACTCAATGATCTTAAAGGCCTTTTCCAACCTAAATTATTCTATGATCTTAAAAAAGTTATACTTATCTACCTCAATGCAAAGTGAAGTAGATGACAATGTTCTGATGGAATAGCACTTTTTAAATTTGCCTACCGTAGATATAAGAATGTAGGCTTATGTAAATTTTTGTTGCTTTATTGGTAAAATCAAGTTACTATAGAAAATGTATTAGTATGTATTCTTACTTTAAATATGTCTGTTTGCTATTGTCTTGTAAACAGAAATATGTTATTTGCATGTGTCTCAAGCTGTGAATACATCTGTTGTCTTCCTACCACTGCAGTATATCACAGACAACTTCTAAGCTCATAAAGACCAACAAATTAATGTCAGCCCTTCATGTCAATTGCATTTTTAGGTTAACTGTGAGTTTAATTTATTTTCTATACAGATACTAAAACATTGTTTAGAAACAGTCCCTTGGAAGGGAAATGTACTTTCACTTTCCATAGGATGACAGCCATTGATCTCAGAATATTGCTTTTTGTCACTCCTCACCCAAAGCCATATGTGTGGCTAGCCAGATTGTTCATCTGGGCTATGTCCCATGGACTGATTTCCTGGCCTGGCCTCATCCTGACCCTGTCAACATCCTGAGCCTGTCTTTGACTCTACTTGCCTTCACCAGACCCAATCCTTGCCATCACCCATGGGCTGATGGCCCAGCCAGGCTGTCCTGCCTGCCCCCCAGCCTGCCCTGCTCTCTGATGGGAGCAGTGGGACAGGCTCTGGCTGGCCAGGCCCTGCCCTGCCCTGCCAGCCCAGGAAGCTCCTGCAGCTCACGGTTCCCTGGGATGCCAGGGAGCAGCCAGCATACACTGTGCCTGGACAACAGACAAAACTACATGGCAAAGCTACATCCCTCAAAGCCTTCCCTGTGAATCAGATCTGTGGTGGAAAGAAAAGCTAATTCAAAGTCTGGTTTTGTTTTGTTCGGCTTAGTATATTCATAGTTTTTTTTGTGGATAATTATGCAGTTGTGTGTTGTCATCCTCACTTTTTCTTCATGTTCTTAGCTGTTTGTATAGAGCCATGTAAAGGAAGATACTCATTCATGGCATATTCAGTCACTGCAAAATCTTATTAGTATTAGAATAAGTGTGTATCTTGGAAACTTGGAACTAATAACCCTTATCTGGAAATCTGGGAGAGAAATGCTGTATTATTTTACTCTAAAGTACTGTTTTAGAATTATTTACTTTAGCCATTCTACAAGATATATGGTTTTGAAAAACCAAACAAGAAATAGAAGGAAGCTGAATATTTTGCATTTTGAAATCTTGTTGTGATTTGGCAATATTTAATGCTTCTCATGAGGAGGTAGAGATGGTTTTTTAAATATTGGTTGGCTATACAGTGAACACAAGTCCCTCAGTCTGGGAAAATAATTTAACTCTACAATCTGAAGTATCTGGTATCTCTGAAAATTAAATATTTTCTCAGCATATACTTTCTTATAGAATTAGGTCAAATTCCAATATAAGTTTGGAAGTATAGGTCTCAGTAACTTTGTTGACTTCAGTCTGGAGACCTGGAAAGTTCTAGTACTTATCCATTTTCATGTTTTCTACTGTCGTCAACATGGCAGCCTTCCCAACATTTGTATGAATGACAAAATTATATCCCCAGTTACTTCCCCCCAAGTGATATTGATCAGCTTAATAGATTTTGGCACTATGCCCAGAATTTTCTTTAATAAATAGTTTTTCTACTCTCTAAAGATTTTTTTCTTGAATTTACAGTTTTTAAAACAAGCCTCTTTGATTAAAAGCACTATTAAGTATGGTTAAGAATGAAAGGAACCAAATTCAAGCAATTCATCATTTTCAATTCCACAAGCCAATATTGGTAAGCATAGAATAGCTCTGACTGTCCCTTACTGAGATATGGGTAATTTTTCAAAGCATAATGCCTGTCCAACCTGGAAAACAGCCACAGGATATGTTACAAAAATTCCATTCCCTGGTATTTTTGCAGCTATCATGCTTTATAAGAGTCTGCAGCGGTTGTTGACTGTTCTCGGTAGAGTTTACTTCTTCCAGACTGTAAATGGTCTCTCCCTAAACGACTTTGTTATACTTGCATCATTTTCACTAATACAGACTAGGTTTTCTTTTTGCAGGTAGGTATTTCTGAACTCAAACACCAAATGGAACAACAACTTTTAGGACTGAGTATTTGCATACTCTGGTGCTTGGTCTGCAAATTCAGAGAAGGCAAATTACTGTTTTTTCACCCTCACAATTTTGTCTAATGTACCCAAGCCACATTCACCTATTCTATTCTGTGCCTGTAGGTATTCTCTGGTGTCAGGATTGAAAACTAAAGGCTTTTGAAGAGATATACAGGCAGACAGAGAGATAATTATGTCTTTGGTGGGTTGATCCCAGATGGTAGGCAAGCCTCCCCCCAGGCACTTGCTCACTTCCCCCAGAGGACTGGGGGAGACTATCAAAAAGACAGAAGTGACATTAAAAACCCTGTAGGTCAAGATAAAGACAATGTATTAAGTGAAGGAAATGGGGAAAAAAACCCAAGAAAACAAACACAAAAAATACCAAAACAAAAAAACTACTGAAGTGACACAAAAGCAATCACTCAGCACCAGCGAATGCCCAGACAGTCACTAAGAAACAATTATTTAGGAAAAACACTCCTCTATTTTGCTGCTTAACATGATACTGTATGGTCTAGAACATCCCTTTGGTCAGTTGGGGTTAGCTGTCCTGGGGCTGTGTCCCTTCCCAACCTCTTGTTCACTCTCAGCCTGCTCCACTGGGATTACAATGTGAGACACAGAGAAGGCCTTGGCACTGTATAAAAAGTGTTCAGCAACAACTAAAACATTGTTTTAGTCAACCATTTAAAATACGGTACCAAATAGGCTGCTGTGAAAAAGAAATCTCCTTTCCAGAAAAACCCAGTATAGTGCTTTTCAAGAAATGAACATGTACAGTATGCGTGCAACAACCCCTAGGGCAGAAGTTGTTTCAGTCCACTGTCTACTGTGTGTAGCTTCTTTGGCTTAATACACTGAGGGTATTTCTTTGACCAAAACCAGGTGCATTTTGGTGATACTTTGCTTAAGCACAGTCTTAACCCTGCGTTAATATTTCTGTTTGTGAGAGTAATCAGTCAGACAAATAAAAGAAGATTCTATAATATTAGAAAATAGAAACAAGTTGGACAGAGACGTCATTAAAATACTTTGCTGAAAAATATGGTAGGTATTACTCCCTGTCCTGTCAACCTGCTTTTTCACTGAAGTTCACCACAGTAGAAACATGCTCATTTGTAGACACAACTTGGCTAAAAGTAGCTCCTTCTTTCAAGAAAGTAGATGGGCAGGCTATCTTCTACTCTTGTTAATAAAACAAAGCCAGTGAATGGTTCATTGGCCCAGAATTCTATTGACTCTACACTCCCACTGACTAGCATCTGACCAACATTCACCTCTGGCTTCTATGAGGAGTTCAATTTTCAGTTCTCAGAGGCTGTGCTGCCACACCTCAGAGAGGTGTTTTTGTAGGATGAGACAGAATGTGTCTCTTCTTGCCTCTCTGAGGCAGGAGCGTCTGCGTGTACAAAGCTTGCTGGACAGTGCTGAAGGATAGTGAAGGGCCAAAAGAGGTAAACCTAAAGCAGCCTTGTTCACACAAAATACTGGAAATGGACTCTGGCACATGCTTTTCCCTGGGCAGTTCATAAGCATTGTCTCAGAGAGCGTTAGTTGTCACAAACCAAAATTACATCAGGAGCTAAGCAGTATGAAGGATTAATGATACCTTACTCAATCTTATGTCTTTACCCAGATCTGTTTTGCACCACAGACAAAGCCACAGGGTCTGAAAGATACCTTTTGCACCCCAGCACACAAATCTGTGTTTCTATTGCCATCTAAGCTTTCCCAGACCACTACAGCATAGCTAACAAACCACTGGCAAGCAACTGTTTTGTAGCTACTAATGAAGAGTTATGTTGCTATTGCCAACTGGCAATTCTTATTTTGGGAATGTACCTGAAATTAATTATGGTTTTCAGATAAAGTAGATTTCCCACTGTAGCATGACTCAGGTGAAAGTAGTTTGTGCTCAGACAAAAGCCAAGAGGCTTGTTAACCAAGAGGAGCTCTGTGTTGTGGATTTGGGACACCACAGGAACATCACTGCAAAGCACTGCCAATTTGTAGCACAGGAGTCTCAAAACACCTAGCATTCAGATCCTTTGATTTTGTCAGTGATGAAGTAATCATGAAGGTGCTTTCAACTACCTGTGTGTTGTGGCTTTCTCTCTTTTCTTTCCCAGCTGATAGCAAAAGCCTGTATACAAACCATACAATTGCAAAGAAATTCAAATATGCTTTCAGCATTTGGTGCTCTTTGAGAAGCTGAAGGAAAAAAGGCATTTGATTCAGAAACACAAAATTCAAATATTACAAACATTTTCCAGAACTGCAAGTTCACACCAACATACCATGTCTCCAAAACTAAAGAGAAATATTTGGCATGCTGAAGTTCACTGTCGAAGGAATTTTCACCAGTTCACATTAGGGGCCTTTCCTGAGCAATATGGAACTAGGGACAAGGAAAATTAAAATGCTGAGCAAGATAACATCTAGGCCATGTGGTGGTTATAATGAGTAATGGATTGCTAATGCTAGTACTGTTTATGGATTGTGAAATGCCTTGGGACATGTTTTAATGATATGTTACCAGGTACTGAAATGCCTGTTGTGCTTATTTTTTAGACTCCTGGTGTGAAAGGACTGCCAATCTGCAAGGGTTACAGTATGCTAAATTAATTTTATAGATTGTGTTTGTAAAGGTCAATTCATTTAGCAAATAAAATATCATTTAATTTTATCTTCAAGCTCGCTTATTAGGGGCACAGTGTGCCATTTAATTTGTTCATGTAAATTGTGTGAGCTTTTGTGTGTGTCTGCACATTTTAATAAAAACTTTTTGCATATCAGTGGCTTCCTCTTTCTTGCGTTTAAATCACTGAGAACATGTGCTTGAACACGGTAACTTAGGAAAATCTTGATGACAAATACTTCAATCACTAAACAAGGTTCAACTTGTAATTCAAAAACGAATGTGAAGGCATCTCTGGTAGAAAGAGAGAAGGATTTTCTGGTAGATCAGTACTGAATTCAGTGGAAAGGGAAATTTTGTGTTTTGCCAGGTGTGTTTGGCTTAATTATTCTGCATGTCTTTCCCAACACTGTATTTCCAGCATCACCCACCCCAAGGTGGCCACTCCCCATGACAAAAGGACCTGGAAAAATACACTAATCCAAGCACTAAATGCACTGCTACTTCATAAGTGTAACAATGGCCTTAATGCATCTTAGGTCAGTTGGGAGTTGTTGTTGAAGATCAGATACTGGGAGCACTGTCAATCACATCTTCAAACTGCACAAATAGCAGGCTTTGTTGGACTGCTGGCTAGTGTCTTTTGTCTTTCATGATTGCTCATTTGGCACTGTAACTCAAACCTATGAAAGTCCAGCTTAGTGAGATTGCATTATGAAGACTAATTGTTTTGTAACTGAAGCCAAAATTATGGTACTTGGCCTATTCTCTTCATCTGTTCACCAAAGTTAAAGTATCCCTCTCTGTGCAATTATCTGCACAGGAGCACATCCTTAGCTTTCTATAATGGGTGTTAGTGAGCAATCAGAAATCTGCAGGTTCTTGCTTGTACTCTGTAGGAAAAAATGGGGCTTTAATGCTGAATAAGGCTGTCTAAAATGATATCCATCCATTCGTAAGAAGATGGGCAGAGTGGTCAGAAGACGGAATTCAGGAGACTGTAGTGATAATAAGGGCTGGGGTTGTCTACTTGAGGCTGTCACTTTCATCCTCTTGACAGTCTTATTGCAAGCTGAATGCGTACAGAGGTGAAAGTAAGAGACTGGCATGTACTCGAGACTTGAGGAAAAAGCCTCAGTACAAAGCCTGAAACATCATTGCTACATTATTGGCATATTTTAAGTGAAAACCAGGCAGTTCCTGCAAGAGGTGACTTTGAGGAGGAAAATCACCTAATACAATTTTATAGATAAATTCTGTAGAGGGGTAACTGTAGTGTCTTCCAGGTGTTTGGCCTCTTTAGCTTGAACGGGTGAAGAGATTAATGCAGTGAAAAATTATTGTTTTTAAATAGAAGAACACTAGCCCCTTTGATTTGTAAATATTCTTTTCTCTCTTTGTGTTCAGGAATTTGAATTCCCTTCTGATTTGCTGAACATTATTTTATCCACAGTTTCATGAAATACAGTAGGAATCAATTCACTTTACTTAAGAGAAGGACATCTCTCCATCCTGCACCCCAGTCTGCTGTCAGGAGTCAACTCTGTACAGGAAGAGCCTCAGACCCCTAATTTGCATTTGTGAGAGCACCATGGTGGTTTGGAACCAAGGAAAGGTAAAATTTCAATAGGGTTGCACAACTAAAAAACTGCTGTGAGTGAGAGCAGAATCATTACAGGTATTGTTCTGTCTCACACTGTTGAGAGTACCTGAAATCAGTTGATCCTCAGTTGCACTGCCTCTGTATTTAGCATTGCAACTGTTTAATATCCCACAGACAGAAAGGGGATGACTAATTCAAGAACCTTCTTTTATTAATGACCTCGGTATTTAATCAGCAGATGTTTACTTCACCCACCTTTCATCTATTTAAAGATATTCTTCTTGCTTATCTTTGAAGTTCCTTGTTTACTCCTCATTGTGTGTGACAAGTTTAGCCATACCATGCTAATTTAGTGGGGTTTTTTCAAGTCTAGGGCATGAGAACAGCTCTGAAAGTTAGTTTTCATTGTATTTTTATATTGTCATAGCTGAGAGATAATCAGACAGATTCTTCCAGAAGCTCTGGAGGTTGTAGGACTGTCAGCAGAAAGAAGACAAGCATGGCTGCCTCACAAAGCATTCGGAGTCTGCACATAGACTACACCATGACAGTCTGTAAAGAGGTGCTGCAGCAGGCAGCGTGACAGTCCCTCCACTGCACCCTCCTGATGTGAATTGCCTTGTTAGAGGCTTGAAACATAGCCCTGACATCACCAAACAGCACTGCATATATATCAAGACATCTTAATAAAGTTCACATTGAACTATCACTGTGGGCAAGAGAGCCTTCAGCTGATGGTTTAACTGCATTTATTTGGGGAGGAGTAATGAATTATTGCTGCTATGAAGCATGAATATTTTATGGGTGGTGATATTTGTTTAAAATGAATGTTTGGAATATTTGGGGTAGCAAGGAGAGAGTTAATGCCAGGCTCTACAGTGTTGAAACACAAATCAGGTATTTCTTGACGTAAGTAGATAGAACAACGCTAACTTTTCCCAGTGGGATGAATCTTACTGGCAGTATGACTCTTCCATGGTATACATTATGCTCTGGGGTGAAAATATAACTGTTTTGTTTTTTAAAATCTGGTTATCTGAAAACCAGGTATTTTGCTTGGTGTAACAAATTACCCAATATGCAGATGACAGACAGATTTTAATATTGCTGACATCTGGAGTATGTTAATTAGACATATATAAGCAGTACCCTTATATCAGAATCACAATATTTGTTTAATTCTATCTTGCATGGCAGTGGAATATGCTTGAACACAGAAATATTTTTAAATTTTAGAAGAATGCATTCAAGCATTAACCTTCAGGGTATCAGTCATTATCTGTGATTAATGATCAACATGTAATAAACAGCTCAAAGTAAAGATAAAATTAATGTTTCAGCCAAACATCAGCAGATAAAATTTGTCTGAGCAGCTGTGTTTCTAAATCAACTGTCACCTAAAATGTCACATAATCCATGTGATATCATGAAGTAGTTGTTTTGCTCTAAAGAGGATCAAGTGATAAGTATGCTTTGTTGTTAAACTGGAACTGGCCATCTCCTATGAGGATTTCTTTCTTATGCTGACATGTAGCTGGTCTGCCAGCAAACTCATGCTGAAGTGTTTTCTTTTCTCTGAAGATGACAGTTCAGACACTGGGCGTTCCTCAAAGACAAAAAGAAACTCAAGATGCAAAGTCCTCATTTCTCATAGGACAGTTTAAGTGGGATAAGCATGTAGATACAGAATACTGCCATGGGGCATTTTACTAAGTAAACAGGGAGCAGGAAAATAAATTTAAAATTACTTCACAGTTATAGTTTCTCCAAGAATCAGACTAGGGAGAAAGTAGCTTATGCAACTGAAGAACATGCATGATTTCTAAAACCCTGCATTTGCCACTATTTCACTTTCTTCCTTCTCTAAACTTCAGCTAACATATTTGAGTTCATTTTAGTTGGAAAAAAAATTTTTTTAGGTACAAAAGAAAATAATTTTGGTGATGTGACTGATACTAAGATTTGGGAAAACCATCTTCAAAATCTAAGAAATGTAAGTTGTTTCCAGAGCTCCTAATTTATACGAATGCCACCATCAAGGAATAAACATAATAAACCACATGCAGGCTCACATGACGGGAAACTTGCTAAGCTGGGCTCCTGCCTAGAAATGAGTTCCAGCAGCACCTTGTTACAAGCTACTGCCTAAGCCACACGGAGCTTCTGTGAGTTGCTGATAGTGAAGAGAATGAGGAAAAGTGTTACATCAAGCATGTCTGACATTCAGAATAAGCCATATTTTGCTCTCCAGTTTGAACCTTCTTGGGGGTATTTGAGTTACAGTTTCAGAATTATTTCCACAAGCACAGAGGTAGCAAATGTTTTCCTCATATAAAATAATCCATACCAGTGACATAATTCCATGGACTGCAAATTAAATAAGGCATGTCATCAGCAAAGCCTATGCTGTAGTATGACACAATGTGTGAAAAATACTGCTGTGGCTGTGTTACCTGAAACAGGAATGTGTATCCCAGGGAAGCGCTTCCTCACGGGTACTTAAACTCTGTATGCTACTGTTGCACAAAGTTAATCTGTATGGCTTGAACGGCCAATCAATAATTTTTCCATTAACTTTGCAGTAATGAAAGGTGCTGGAGTGAAATTATTGATATATTTGATAGCTAATTCCAAAACAATAGTTTTGGAAAGAATTTTGGCTGACATTATTTATCACCTATGAGGAAGGTTTAAGTTTCCAATATTTTAAGTTGCCTATAGAAGCAAAAGAAGCCCCTTAACCTTTAGTGCACTGTCTTTCTTCTTTGTGATTTTCATCTACCTGGGTGTTCTTTTTATTTTTTATGATTTTTCTTTACTGAGAAAGGCGTCAATTTTTACTATTTCACCAGATTGAAAACATCTATTATCAGCAAGTAATCAGAGCAAAACCGTTAAGTATGCCATTTCTCAAATTCCTGAAAAGGGGTCAGATGAATGTATCTTAGAAGATATCTAAAATCTGATCCTAAGTTCCTTGACCAAACATTCCACTGACTAGAAAAATTTTGAGGACTATAAGAACAGTGGATGAACAGCCCTAGAAAGATGGATTATTTCCATGTTGTCAGGGCTCCTTGTGGGCTACACGTGAATGACTTTTCTTTCTGGCTACTTTTGTCTCACCAGACAGAGCAAGAAGTCTCACATATCTAAGACATACATATTTTTTGTCCCATGTAGAAGCAGCCTGTAAAACACAAACCAACAAATCTTGACTCCTTCCCATGCTCAGATACAGATGACAAGCAAGACTCATCTTTGGTTTCTCTTTCACAGGACAAAGGATAAACTCTCCACTGATCCAAAAAAGGGATATTGACACATGCCTCTGTTTACCCCAACCTGCACCATTGGGTCACCTCCAGCTGTTTTCCTTTCCTCATGAGGAATAAAATGAGAGAATCACACTCAGCAAGATATAACCCATCTTAAAAAAATCTCTGGTAAAAAGACATAACAAATTGTGGCAGTCCCTACAGCTTTTCCCTGCTTCAAGAACTGGGACGGTACTTTTAATTGTTACCCAAAGATCACAGTAGCACTGACAGTTAATTTCTGAAGGTTAAAAATTCAAGACTTTCACAGACTTGGTAAAATCAAGTCATATTTCAGAATTAAGGAGAAGAATGAATCCAACTGCAGAGATGTACCTCTAATTTTCAAACTGCACCAATTGTAAAGGTCTTTTACCAAAATCAATTTCTGTAATGTGAAAGAAAAAGAACAGGTGTTGAATTTAAAACCTTTTTTCCCTGGATTTTATCTGAATCTGAATTTCCACTTAATATATGCTATTATAAATGGCCAGTCCCACATCTCAGGACAAAAATACATAATACATAAAGGAAAAAAGTAATGGGGGGGGAAAATGGAAAGCCACTTAATTCATCTAAGTTCAAGATCAGTTTTACTGCACAGTAGAATTCAAAATGAACCTGATGTGATGAGTCTCTTGTGAATTTCCTGCTTCACTACAGAACAGCCTTACCAAAACCAAAAATTATTTCTATACTTTAGTAAGCTTCTCAACATGCTTGGCTTTTTCCAGTGAGCTGAGAAGTTAGGGTAAATTGAGTGCTTATGCTATTAATAAAAGAAATGCAGCACCTTCTCCATAGATAGACCTCAATCCCATTTTTTTAATATGTATTAGCCTTCTGCCTTCTTTTGAGAATTCAGGACTTGAAATTACTTCTGATAAGCTCTCAGCAGTTTCAAATCCCAAATACAAGCACTTACTCAGTATACAAATACCAGACTAATGGGGTAAACAACAGCAGAAAATAGGCAAAGAGAAAGATAGTCATGAGCAAAAGAGAGTATGTAAGGCAATCTCTGCATGTATCTTCCTCAAACAGGCATAAAAATCTTAGAAAAGAAAGTGAATGCACTGGAAATTGCTGAAAATGAGAAAAATGAGAAAAATTCCTACAAATGAGAAAACAGATATCTGAAATGTGTTGCTAGTCACAGTGCGTTGCAGAAATTCCTGTGCAAGTTACCCATTTCTCTAAGCTGCAATGGGTTTCTCAGCCAGCACATGGCTTCTTCATAAAGAATGGCAGGAGATGGGACAGGGCAGGGGGAAATGGCAGTAGTTAGGAATATGAGGCTTAAAATAAAGACAATAGATACACAACAAACACACAATAGAGGTTCTGGGCTCTGACTCATTGCCTTTTTTCAAATTTCAGGAAAAGATGTGGAAAATAACATCTGAAAGCACTTTATTGAGATACTGGAGGAAGCCTACCCCTCTCTGTAGACTAATATAAAAATCCTTATCTGTTCTCCACAGGCCACTTTGTTAGTCATTTAAAAGTACCGTTCCTAAGGTCCATTGCACATTGTTTTAAATATGCGGTCCTAGATAACAAAAACTGCTTCAAGAAGGCACTGAAGTGTACAGTCTGACCTGACCTTCACCTGCTTCAAGTGCAAAACAGAAAAGTACATTCAGATGGTACTCAGACACACATCTTGATGTTTTTCCTCTCCCCATCCCTGTCTTGAATACCAGAGCATACACAGCAAGTGTCTGTATCTAATGTAATTGTATTATATACAGAGCAACAGTCTCAGAAAAAGCATCCACAAAACTCTATTCCTATATGACATACCTGGGACACTGGAATGTGGGCATACATACACAGAGCAATTAACTATGTTATTACTAGCTGGTTGTCATCTATAACTTGCTGTTTGTCCATGCTGTTGCTCTAACTATGAGCTAAAACTTTAGACCAATGTGCCATCTAGTGACAATGCAGATGATCCTGAACACCAAACTCAGATTCTACAATTTTATCTGAAATAGAAATCACCACCTTCTGCCATGGGATTCCACTTCTCCTTGGAAGAGATTTGTGTTTTCAGGTTTTTACTTGGGGCTGCAGGAGAATATGTGGACTCTGTAGTCATGAATTTCCATACAAACCTGTTTGTTTTGAAACAATGCTTAGCCTGTGATGGATGACTCTGTAACACCTTATGCCAGCATTTCAAGTTCCATTAAATACCCAAATTCTTAGAAAACCCTGATTTATAGTCATCCAAGAATCTCACAGGTTTTCATGAGGGTATGCCAGATGTGCAGCCATGAAAGTTGTGTGCTTGCAGCCCAGAAATCCAACCATATCCTGGGCTGCATTCGAAGTAGCGTGGCCAGCAGGAAGAAGAGGATTTTGCCACTCTACTCTGCTCTGGTGAGACCTCAGCTGGAGTTCTGCATCAGCTCTGGGGTTCTCAGCACAGGAAGGACATGGAATTGTTGGAGCAAGTCCAGAGGAGGAACACCAAGATGATTAGGGGGATGGAGCACCTCTTATATAAGGAAATGTTGAGAGAATTGGTGTTTCTCAGCGTGGAGAAAAGAAGGCTCCAGGGAGAACTTATAGCAGCCTTTCAGTACCTAAAGGGGTCCTAAAAGAAAGTAGAAGAGGGACTTTTGCATTGAAATGTAGTGACAGGACAATGGTCTTAAGATGAAGGAGGGTAAATTTAGATCAGGCATTAGGAAGAAATTCTTCACCATGAGAGAGGTGAGGCACTGGAAGAGGTTGCCCAAAGAAGTCATGGATGCTCCATCCTTGGAAGTGTTCAGGGCCAGGTTGGATGGGGCTTTGAGCAACCTTGTTTAGTAGACACTGTCCCTGGTATCCCATGGCAGGGGTGTTGGAACTAGATAATCTTTAAGGTCCCTTCCAGCCTAAGCCATTTTATGATTATGTGATTTTATGATTCTGTATTAAAGTTCTTTCCTTTTCTTCTCCTTTTCCTGTCTGCAGTTAGAACAGCTTGATTAGTTTATAATGGTGTTCATTTATATTTGAAAATGTCCAATTGCCAGGAAATTGGTGCAGGGAAAGCAGATGATGAAAGAGAGATTAGCATTTTATTCTGAAAAATGCCTTTAATTTAAATATTAGCAAGAGGTGATCATTCAGCAGAGCAATACTGTCATCTGCACTGCAACCTTATCTGAAGGACAGTAAAAAGATACCAAGAAGCTGACAGAAGTCAGAAGTCCAAGAGTTTAATTTACCCTTTTTTAAAAAAAAACAACACTTGCATAGGGCTTTGTTTTAAATAAAATATTTATCAACATAGTTATATATGGGTCCTATGCATGTTAAAATTAAATACACTTCAACATATATATATGTGTGTGTGTTTAAAAATAGACACCTGTCAAATTAATGTCTAAATAAAGATGAATGTCTCACATGAATTCTTGAGTGGAGGTTTTTAATGGTGAATGCAAGAGAGGGAGGCAGAACACAGCAGCACCAGGTACACATCAGTACAAGACAGTTTGTGTGGGTCAGAACTGGGATGTTACAACACTGAACAGTCTACCAACAGAGGAATTGACTAAAAGTCACTTAAGCATGGATAAATGTCAAGGAAAGAAATCAACTCTTCTCAGTCATGAGAAGATAATCACTATTCAAACTTTTTTTAATTTAAGTTGCTCACTCAGTTGCTACTAAAGCAGAACAAGATCAGAAGAGCTGATCCAATCTGGAAAATACCTGAGAAGATCAAAAAAGGAACAGACAATTAGGAAGAGAAACAATTAACAGAGAAACAATTACCAGTCTGCTCTGGTAATAGAAGTGGTCACTATCACAGCAATGCAGTTGCCATTCTAGACGCTGTTTTACCTAAAGAATAAATTCATTCATCTCAGTTAATGTCAAAGTCAGGATCTAGAGCCAAGATGTATAATGAAGTGACCATAATAATTGTTTCTACTGCCATAAAGATTTTGAAGTGATCAGTCATTATAGTTACCTCTAATTTTGGCATCCAAAGACTTGACTTTACAGGATGTGCTTAGCCTTATCATTTAAAAAAATTTCACTACAGGTCTACACAGCTTTTCTTTTGTTGTTTTTACAGAGGGCAATGTACTAATCAGCTCCATTTAATATGTCAGTTTTCACCAAATTGCCAAATTTTGTATACACTAAACAATCACATCTTTTTAAACACATTATCTTTTTAGTCATGTGTCCAGTACAACTAGCAAGAGAATTTTCAAATCCACAAGTAATTCTAAAACAACAATAAATTGTAGCTTTTAAAAATTAATCTGATGAATTGATGCAGATCTAAGAGAAACTTCATGGGCCAGACTAGATGGGTTTGTCTGCTGCCTTTTGCTATCATTTCTCAGTTGATACCATCAGGCTTAAAAAACCCAAGGTGTACAGTGCTGTTTGGGGTGACAAGTGATGCCAGTTCCAAGCCTGCAGTTAAAAAAGCAGTAGATCAGAAGCAAAACTGCTCTCTCACAATCTTTCATGAATATAACCTCCATAAAAGAAGAAATATTGTTTCATCTTCTGAGCAGAAATTTCTAGATGGAGGATGTTTAGCAGTGAAGACACAGAAAGATATTTATAGGATACAGAGGCACAGTCTTCCCTTCCAAGGATGACCTGGAGAACTAAAAGGGCACTGTATTGACTCAGTGTCTACTCTGAGTGCTTCAGCCTGTATACTTTAGCCATGGAATGCAGAGCTTTACAGACAGGCTCAAAGAAATTTACTTATTCCAGAGCCACGGGCAGAAAAATAGGTGGAAATGGTCATGATAGTAAACTCTTTAACAAGTATGCGGTATACCATGATTTCTTGTAGGGCTGTGAAAGTCGAGCTCAGCATGAAATCCTCTCTTCCTGCTCTGGGACAGTCTAGAGCAGCCAGCAAGAGCCATGGTCTCAGCCAGGTCTTTTGCTGGGACTCAGACACAATGATGGACCAATCCCCTCCTCTCAAGGTGAAATAGGATGGGACTGAGTGGTAACAGCAAGTTATTAAACCTGACATGAGCAGCATGCAGGTGGCAATATCTCATCATGGTATCTCTCCTGTAAAGGAATTGGACCTGTGAAAATGTACAGCTACAGGGGAATTTCGCTGCAGCAAAGAGCAGAAATAACCGTGAAAGAGCTGTACAACCTGCCATGCATCTTTATGCATATAATAGAGAAGGTCAGATTGCATCTATTATTTTTGTTTCCCTTTGGGAAACACCTTTTTCAAGAGCATAGGCTGAGGTGGTAACACCACTCTTTTATGTTAATGTAATTGTAACATTTGTATTCCCAGTAAAGCTGTGGCTTGATTTGTAGTTCTTCACTTTACAATGCTCCACAAGCTGAAGTAAGGCATTCCAAAAAGCATTCCAGGACACCAAGGGCATCCTGGATGAGACTGTAGGAGGTTAGTCAGATCCCACTCAGGTTGCCTCCCATGATTTCTTTTACCCGAACCTATGAAACAGCCAGTGCTGTACAGAAGGATGAGAAGGGACCCTGCTGAGTTCAGCTGGAGCCCAGGGAAAAAGTTTGGAGTTATATGCATGTCTGATGGACTCGGGGTAGCTCCCTAATAGCAGAGAAAGGTAATAATAATGCCTAGAGACTGAGCCAAGGCAAGTGCATTAGTAATGATGAGGAAGCATCACACATGCAGGACACTAGATCCACCAAATCCCCCAGGATTTGAGATGAGAATCCCTGAAGGAGACAACACTTGAGTTTTAGTGCATATTGCTACAGGAACAGCAGCTTCAATGGCTTTTAAATCCAAGACATGTTTTTAAGAATTTTGATGTCTATTTGCATCAAGAAAGGCAGATTTACAGTTTTTTAAAGTCCAGAACTATACAGCTACCCACTGCAACACCAGGCGGAGTCACTCACTGTATCAGGTTTGATATTTATAAATAATTCTGCATGGATGTATATAGGACAAAGCACAGTTCAACCATCTGCCACACAGCTGGACGGATCGTGTCACACACTGGCTGATTTGAAGGCTGATGGGTGTAGCTTTCATGAAAGAAAGAGGGAGCAAAAAGAAGAGATGGGGAGAAGAGAAGAAGCATTATTATGGGGACATAAAATCTCCACAGTCTTTTCTAGTTTATGTTTGCTTTTCTATTTTCCTCAACAATGTGCGATTTCATCACCTCCCAGATGCTCATTCAGTGGCAGAGCTAGTGCATCTAATGTGTGTAAGAGTGGTGTGCTGGCTTTCTTTAAGTTCTTCAGCAAGAAACAAGAGCCTGTACTGGTGAGATGCACACAGTGGAGGGGACAGAGACCTGCCAGCCACCACCACAGGCTGCTGACTCCCTCATTTTAGTTACAACGAGTGTTTAAGTTCTCGATATGATTGTGTTGCAAGATTAGTAAATACAGGAATCCT
Organism: Origma solitaria; assembly: GCA_013397895.1. Lineage (NCBI taxonomy): Eukaryota > Metazoa > Chordata > Aves > Passeriformes > Acanthizidae > Origma > Origma solitaria. The sequence continues at coordinate 4,640,660 of VZRL01004713.1, forward strand.
TCCATCAATATACATTTATTAATGGATCTTGTCTATCTGTGTTTTCTTTCCCAAGAGAACAGCACCTTAGTGTGGCACCTGGTGATGTGTGGAGGGTGAGCAGAAGAGTTACTTGTTTGGAATTGGGACAGAAAGCTTTCTAGAAGAAACAGCTGCTGAACAGTAGTAATAGATGGCATAGAAACAGAAAACCTGAACACCTGCACTTCTTTTCTAAGGCTTCCTCTCTTGCTAGGCTGGGAATGATGGAGAAGCAGGAGAAGCAAGAGAAGCAAAGTAGCTGTGCCAGGAATCCCAATAACCATAGTCTCAGAGTCCATATATGTAAATAGCCAGGGTAACCTTACAAATGTTTAGAAAAGGCTCAGCATGGGTGTGGGCTGACACAGGTAACATTTTGACTTGATAGAGTACAGTGCAGGCGCACAGTCTAGAATAATTGAGTTGATTTTCAGCAGTTCTAATTACCTGTATGCCTGGTAATGGAGTGAGTGTCAGTGAAGGGTAAACAGCTAAATGCAGCAGCATGAACCCTTGGTTTAAGTACTGGAAGGTAAATCAATATAATACAAATCTTCCTAATCACTTTGTACTTCAGCTTTGAGCCTCAGCATGGTCTCCAGAGATGCACAGGAGTTAAGGAGAAACAAAAAATGAAGTAAGGAAACTGAAAAATTGCAAGTTCTTTGAATCTGAAACATTTAAAACGATGATTTTGTATCGTATCTGAAATAATGATTTTAGACATGATTTCAAATGTTTTCTCTTAACCACATATGCCACACTTCAAACGTCTATGGAATAAAAGCCTAAAGCTTTAACTCACCAAAGCGTGCTTAGCAGAAATGTGAACACATTTATTCTCCATATACCAGTCACATGTGAAACGTGTTTGATATGTTCAATTTTTTTTCACAGCTAGCAAGTGTCTTAGTTCCTTCCTTAGTACCAAAACTAAAAATGTATGTATGCAATCCTATCTCACATTCCAAATTATCATCAAAGCTCATTGGCAAAGGTGCAGGGAATTGCTTACAAGAAGTTGCTTGCAAAATATTACCTAGTTCTTGCAAGTGTTTCGCTCTGAATTCCTCCTATTACTGAAAAAAAGTTCACAAAGGTGAAGCAAATAGCTACCTACAACATAAAAAAGAAACAGGATGAAAGACAAGTGATGTTCCCCATTCCTTAAGAGACCAATGCTTATTTGCACAATCTGAAGAAACTGGCAGAAATTCAGCATTAAATACAAAACAAAGTAAATTAATGCTTTTGTCCACTCACCTTACATGCCCAAAATTGGCAGCCACAGACACTAGTTATTTTTTAAGTCAGTCATTTACATAGCATAGTTCCCTCAGCATTAATTACTTGTGTCTGAACTGCTGTATTTGGTTGGGCAGTTGAGAGAGGAGAGTTGAAATTTAGTAGGAGCTATTGCATATTGCACTGTGAATCAGAAGGAGGTTTTAATGTCACTTGAGAAAAGCCATGCTGTAGTTTGAACTTTAATTTAATATCATTAACTGTACTCCATGACTAATGCTGAAATACTAAGGACTGTTTCTCATGGCCTCAAGCTTAATTCCCTAATGACCAACTAGCACATTAGACTCTGTGCCATTCCTCAGATGTGCATGGGAAATGTAAATGCTACAAAGGCAGATTTAATCCTTCAGTTGTGTGATGGAAAATGTCTAAGGAGGTATAATGAAAAACCCCACAGATTTCTTACAAACCACTTTAATCATATTCTTTTCTCCAAGTTCAGGAAAATGTTATGAGATAGATCAGACAACAAAAAAAGTACCCTGTAGGTGATAGTACAGCACTCAAAACCAGGTACTGAACTTCCTTGAGTCACACTGTTCTGAAGTGTAAATGTGAATAGCAGAAATCAAAGGCCACTGCTATCAAGACTATAACATTAAGTATCAAATAGGTGAAAGATGTACCTGTCTTGGTTCCATTTCTCTGATGGCAAAGGGTTCCCTTCAAGGTGAAGAAAAGTCAGGCTAGGAGACTGACCCAGTATTCTAATCTTTTCATATAAAATGATCTCTCTCACTCTCAGATCATTAAGTCCTGATAGTCCTGCTGACAAGCCACCACATATCTAGGGCCATTCTAGATGAGTTGAAATGTGAAAGAAATCCAGGACATACACTTCAATAGAGTCCAAAAAGAAAACAGTGGAGGCAGAGCCAAAAAAACCAGTAGCAAATGCTGGTGCTTCTTTCAGTGTCAAGGTTGGAGGTGTTGTTTTACATGTTTTCCCTTCTCATTTCATGGACAGTAAGTATCCTGCCTGTGGTAGACTTATTTCAAGACTTACCAGTTCAAATTCCTCCCTCCTCCACCTCTCTGAAGCGCACAAAAACACAGCAACCTGCAGCACCAGGAGTTTTGTTTTGTGACCTGGCTGGTGATGGCCAGCTCTCCTCTTGCCCATGGCAAAGCCTGACCTTTGCTACAGCTATTCTTCCCTTAGTGAGCCAGAGTTGTTTTATTCCTCAGAAGCCTGTTGTTTACAGGAACTGGCTCTCCACAGCTGCACTGAAACCAAGAAGAGTTATTGCTCAGCCCTTGTAAGCATCTGGCTGTAGCAATAATAATAACATCATTATTTAAGTCGTTGATGCACAATCTCTTGCTGTGTTTCACTGCTGATATTGCATAGCACAAATTGCTTATTTATAGCAGTTTATTAAAGCTATCTCAAGCTAATTTAAATTAATTCTACTTGGTCATTCCTCATCTAATAGCCATTGTTCATCACTGCTCAGGTAACTCAAACTCCTGGAAGTAATCAAACACGATAACCTATAATTTTTGAAAGCACAGTTATAGGTCATTGACTTGCCTTTTGATGTAAATAAATATGCATGTTACTGAGAGTATGGAAAATCTGGAAACCAAGATAAGTACCAAATGCCATTTTGCAGCAAAGGGTTAGCTTCCCAACATGAGCATTTAACTGCGCTGCTTGGCACAGCTGACATGTATTAATTCTTATTGATGGTCCCCTGGAAAACACAGAGAATTAGGGAATAAGTACAGGCATAAAAATATCAAGCTGAAATACTGCTTTTGCTTGTTGTGTGCTGTCCGTGGGATGGAGTTTCTCTGACTGTACCTACGTAATGGATGCTATGAGAGAGGAAACAGTTTGAATGGGAGAAGTACTTATCCTGAGAAGCTCTGCTGTGGGCTTTCTTAAAAGTGACTGTCTGGAGAAGCTACCAACAACCAGAGAGCCAGGGAGAAATAAGGATATTAAATTGCAAGAAAACACAGAGCCTGAGCTGCTGGCAAATGTATCACATAGAGACAACTCACAAACAGATGAAATGTGTCGACTAAGTGAGGCTCATTGTGGTCAAATCCATAACAAGATTTGCCCACGCATCAGACAACAAAAGGCAAAGTCCTGAATGTTCACGACTGATCTTGGACTCATAACAAAACAGTAAAAATTTCGACTTTTTTTTTTCATGTCAAGTGATAGAAGATGCAGAAGGAGGTGTCCAATGAACATGGCACTCAAATGGCCTTTCCTGACCTTCTTCAGGAAAAGGTGGAATGTCTCAGAAGCTACCTGCCTCACTGGGACAGACACTTTGTGGCCCCTGTTCTGTTTCTCTGTGAATAGAATCAAGACCAGTGGGTTGTTCAACTGCTTGAGATGTCTCTATCATTTGTTTATTTAGTGTAGGAGCAAAAAATAACTAATTCATTCAATTTAATTTTAAATGTAAAGGCCAGCCTGGCAGGTGCACTCGGAGCTGTCATCATTTGACTGAAATTTGAGAAGCAGTGAACTTAGAGAATTCATTGTACAGGATACAGGAATTCTTCACTCGCTAAACAGTTAAAAAATGTTTATTCTTGACAAGAGGAGTTACTTTTCTGACTCCACAGAAAAACTCAGGAATCACCATGGAGTTGGCAGACACATCCAGAATTTGAGGACTGCAGAATTAAGTTACATCCATCTCTATTCTGTGGATAAGAATTGATTTATCTTGGACTATGCTATTAGAAAGAGCTCTTTAAAAACCCAGATGGAAATACATGATCCTGCTTTGCTCTTCAGAAAAAGAAAAGTAAATTACTAATCTGTGTTAATCTAAAATATGGTCTAAAGCAACACAAAGAAATTCAGTCAAGAAAAGTTCTCCTTTAAGACAGATTTTGCTCTTAGTCACAGTTCCATCACAAAACCCAAGAATAACTAATTATGGTAGACCTAGGTAAAAATACAGTAGGTTGCGAAAGATACAGTCAGCTATCAGTGAAAATCTGGTCAAACTCTTTTAACTTCATTGTAATAAAAATAGGAAGAGCTGCTGAAATACCTTGCAATGCAGAACTTTACTGTGCACTCATCCTGCATCTATTGTAGTTCAGCATTAGAGAGCAGCGGCTTGATACTCCTTCCTGCTTTACCTGTCTGCCTCTTGCAAGTATCTCCTCTACAGAGAAACTGTGTCCACATCTTAAATAGCTCTTTGTGCTGTGCTCCACCCACCCAGCACATTGCTGTCCTCCTTTACTGCCTTTACAGGTAATATTGTGAACTCAGTGTGTGCTCGCTTCTTTGCAAAAATGTTCAGTGTTTTGAAAACAAAGAAGTGAAGTGCAGAGCATGGGAAGACATGTCTGTCCCCATGGCAGGGGTCTCAGAACTAAGTAATTCTGTGATAAGCAGATGGATCACCCTAGTGTGATGGATTCTGTGATAAGACTGTGAGAGTACTGAAAGGCTCATAAAGTGATCTTCAAACAGCTCTCAATATGCTCAAACTCCTTTCAGAGCAGTGATATTCAGAACTGGAATGACATGGTTAACCGGGCATGAGCCACAATTTTTGGAATAATCCTGTGATGGATAGACATCAGTCAATCTAATCCAGTTTTGTGTAGGCAGTGGAAAACTTTCTCTTCACTCAGTTGTAATGTTAATACTGGGGATTTGATAGCCAGATTGTCAGCTTTATTTTGACTTGAATTCTCTGCAAAGCACATTAGGATCTTTTTATAATCCCATTTTCTGGTTGAAAAAAAAAAAGAAGACTCTCCTTATTTCCTCTGTGTTAAATCTTCCTGGCCAGGCCAAGGGCAACCAAAAACATGAGGAGGTGATGAGAAACCATCAATCACACAAGCACTTCTAGAAACACATCACTGTAGAGGTGCTCCCACTGGCTTTCAGTGTACCACTGCAGTGCTGGTGGCTCTTCAAATCTCTTCACATCTGTTGTTATCTTCATCAACCCAGCTGGAGAATGAGGAGGATAGTCCAGAGAGCTACAACGGGAGCTTCAGTCCCTCAGAATGCTGGGGCATGTATGTCATGGCACTATCTGAGCAGGCAATTTTCAATCTGCATTTGTAATAGCTTGTACAGCAGTCTTTCCACGTGGTAAAAGCTGGAAAATGTTCATTCATAGTTCACTCAACTTTCTTCTGAATATCTGTCAGCAGGCAAAACAAAAAAAAATACTTACAAAGGTACGTAATAGCCAAAGTTACTCTCTTTGTTATGCATGTGTAGATCTTATGCTGGCATAGATGGGATAAAAATATTCCAGTTATCCAGGTTCCCAGAAAGCCAAAGATAGATTCAGATATAGAAATGACAAGCTACTAAATGTTTAAGCTTAGCCAGAATGATTCAAATTATAGTTCTGACATGAGAACTTCACTTTAAAAAATAATAAAAAATTTAGAAACTTTGAAAGGCAGGATTTTAAATTTGGGGAATAAAATTATTTTTGCCTGGACTACATATCAAGGGTAATCTCCATGCAGGGAATACTTGAGATACCGTTCCATTAATTTTTCTCCAATTACTTCCCATAATTAAATTCTGAGCAGTTGCTAGTGCGCTACCAGCTCAGTTATGAAGCCTTCTTGCCCAAAGTTCAGATAATTTTTAAATCTCAGCTACCCAGTTCTTTTCCCTTTTTGACCCCAAGCAATTGCATTTAGCTTCTCCATTTCTCAACTGTATTTGTACATCTGGGCAAAAAACCTGTGTTTAAACCAACCCCCTGTCTTTCCTGATTCTGTGGATCTATTCACTCAACATTCCAGCTTTACCAACACCTGACTGGTTCTGGCGTCTCAGTGTAGCAATGGCCCTTTCCTCTCTCTCATGTTTTTGAACCAGTTCAAGGAATTTCATAAAGCCCCTGAGATATTTTCTTTAGTTGCTTCAAGCAGCTCCACTTACATTTCACTTATCCCAAGAAGCAGATGCAAGTATTTACTCAAGCCTTCGAAAGTGTCTAAAATGTAATGAACAAGATCAGCACCCTCTTTTTACCCTATAAATCAGACATAGAGGAAGTCTGGCTTTCCAGAACCCTTGCTGGCATTTCCCTCTCGTTCTGTGTCTCCTGGGAGGGCTGGAAGAGCTGTCCCTGTCCCTGTCCCTGTCCCTGTCCGTGTCCCGCGGGTGACACGGCCCACAGCCGCCTGGTGAGCTGCAGCACTCGCTCTGCAGCTGCTGGCTCCGGCCGGCATCGCCGCTCCCGAGTTAGGAAATTAACGAGTTAGGAAAGCCCAACCAAAACCAGGACAGTGCCCCGTGAGAGACTGCAATGTTCTAGTTAATGGCTTAAACGTTGTTGTAAAGGACTTTTTGTCCATTTCGACAAATCTGTATAAAGAAGCTGCGAGCACCGAAGGCCACCCCTCCCTGAATTGGCCTCCTAAGGGGAAATTTGGGCTGTGAGTTAAGCTGCCTAAGGGCACTTGAGATAAGAGAAAGGTGACACTATTGGCCATAAATTATCTCAGATCTAGGGAGAAGTGAACAAGGCTGAGGGAGAAGAATGTATCCACAAGAAAGGCAAACCCAGCTGTGCTGAAAACCATCCCTGTCTGGGTTCGGGCCGGGGGCGGCCATAGCCCACAGGCCGATCTGCTGAGGGCAGGTTTGCATGCACCCGCCCACAGCCGAGGGGGAGAGGAGAGTTTTGGGGCTGTGTGTAACCTCTGCTCAGAGGGGGCCGACACCCATCCTCCGTCACACAAGCTGGCTCGGCTGTCAGCCGCTCCCCGAGCCCGGGAAGGCCATGCTCACCTGAGAGGCCTGAGGAGATGTCATAGTCCATCCCAGAGCCCCAAGTGCTCCCAGACTCATTCTTGAGGCCTTGCGCCAGAGGACTGCGCCTGTTCCAAGTGACGGAACTGACCCAGTGTGTTGCAGACTGGTGTCAGACTTGCCCCCTGCCCTCTGCCCCGGGGAGGTGTCTGGGCATTCCCACCTGGCCCGAATGTGTATTGATCCATTGAACTCTGTATTTTGTGGGACCCTCACCACCAAAAACAGAGAAGAGGATCAATGGGATGCCATTGGGAACCATGCAGTGGTGATATTTTCTACTTAATCTGTCTCTCTGTCACTCTTTCTCCTCCCCCTCACATTTCCTGCTAAATAAAATCCATACTGTCGACTTCTGTGTATGGTCTCATTTGCAGCTTAACGCAGCAGGACTCATTAGTTGTCAAAAACCAGACTGGGAAAGTTGTAGCTGGATATGCAGGTTTACTTGAAAATTTGATAGAGGTTGGTCCAATCAAAATTTTATTTTCTTCCATTCTTTCTGTGAAACCTAAATTCTTTAAAAAATGTTTTATGGGAATTTTCTTCCTCTTCCTTATATTTATTTGAGGAATTTCTGGTCCTGATGGTAATGCACTTTGAAAAGCTTTGAGTCCAGTGCATTATTCCTTGCAGCTTGGTTCAGCAGGAGTATCAGCTTTCCTTAGAAGCTCTGCTGCTACAAACACCAGCACTGCTTTGTCTTTATTACCCACCTGTCAGACCAGTGCACTGCTTTCTATCACAGAGAAAATCAGTAAGACAAATCTAGAATATCCCCTTGTGTAATCATCTCACAGGAAGCCAGAGTTAGAATGGGCCAGGGAGAACTTGATTGTCTTGAAAGAACCACTCTCTCTCCCGCCTCTGGTTTCTCCTTTGCTAGCAATGCCAAAAAAACTTGTACAGAATGTGGAATTATCCACTTAGGTCTGTCCTTCCAGACCCCTGAGAAAAATGAAAGCTTGTAATCCTTTAAACATTAACTTTGTATACTTCAGTGGCAGCTGTGACAAAGAAATTAGAAAACTTGACCACTTTTCAAAGGAAGGCAGATATAATGGGCCATGTGACCTTTCTCAACACTCAAATTCTTGGTAAAATGGCAGCTTAAATAAAAAGGTTTAGAGGCTTCAGTTTGGGTTTTTTTTTTTTCTTCCAGATGTATCCATGTGCTTGACAAGGCCCATCACCGTATTTTTCTTTTTTTTTTTTTTTTTAAATAATTTGACAGGACATTTAACATATATGAAGAAAACACGTACAATCAGGAACTGGGACTCTAGACCAGAAATTTTCTATAGAACCCTCTAGAAACACCCAGGATCTACAGCTGTGTCCTATGGGGAAACTGCTTTGTGACTATCTCTCAAATATTGCTGATACTTTTTGGACAATTGAACAAAAACCACTCGAGTAGATGCCTTTCACTCAGGGCTTCTGCAAACATTTAGAAATGGAATCTGTGCATAAAAAACTAAAAGAAATGGCTACATCAGTTCTTCTGCAGTGCTGCAAAAGTAGCAGCACATCTAAGGCCCCAAATACCAGTGGCTGAACACGCCTATTGATATGACCTCTGTTAGCCCATTAAATCTTGAGATTAAAAAATCTTAGACACTTTTAAATATATGCACATAAGACAAGATAATTTGCATGGAGAATTAGAACACTTCAAGCATAGGCAGACCACATTAATTCAAATAAAACTGATACACATCACTGCTTCCGGTGTTGTAAAGAAATAGGAATAAACCTGGAAAAGGAATTTTCACGAGACATGGAAATTCTGAGATATGCACAGTACTGAGGGTAACCTGTGTGACAAATCCATGGTTAACAGAAAGAAGAGACTATCCCAAAATGCCAAGTTAGCCTCCTGCTGCAGCCAACTGCTGGGGAAGCTGCCAAGACCAGCTAATGCAGCTCACTGGGACAGGTACCCACATCTCAGCAGCTCCGAAGATGCCAGCAAGGTGCACTGGGGAAAGAGAAGAAGTGAGTAAAACTGACCTGGCTGGAAAGACACAGGTCTCTGGCTCTGTTGCAGTCACTGCGACAGGAATTGGGGATAACTTTGATATTAAAAAATGAGCACTGTCAGACCAAATGGTGCATTATTAGTACCACCAAGCTGTCTTGTCACTTACTGAGATTTTGGTCATGGCAGAGCCTTGTCTCAGCACTTTCTAGAGAGGAAAAAAGATTTTTCCGAGTCCCTTTTCCCATCCATAAGATCAAGATGAAATATTTCCTCATAGAAATTTCATAAGAGAATGAATGTTTGTGAAGTGCTTGAAACATTTCAAAAGAAAAGCACCACTGGAAGGTAAAATCTTGTAACTGTTTCTTTGGCTTCAATACTGCAGTGAAAGCCTGTAAGCAATACTGATGTTTGTAAAATTATCCGTACTAGTCCTCAGCACTGCCGTCTGGGAGGCTCCAAAAAGTGCTAAGACCAGTTCATGGATCTGCAGTGATTCTCCAGAACTCATTTAGCATCAAACTTTTCACTGTGTCTCCCTGGAGAAAATTCTTAATTAGAAATTTACTTCAGTTATGCTCTTTAATCATAACTATTGTTCTGTGGATTTTTTTCCTACTTTCCTATCCCTGCCATTTTCTGACTCCCTGCATTCTAAGCAGTAAGACAAGTTTCAGCATGTTTCCTCATCTGGAGAAATTTAACTATCAGTTAAAAGGAATCATTGGTGTCAGTCAGGATTAATTTTTCCCTGCTAATTTTAAAATCATTGCTTTTGCATGTCAGGCTAAAGCTTACAACCAACTAATTTAAAAATACCTGTGCTGGGGGGCAGCTTTTCTGAATTTTACATAACTGCATATAAGTGGAAACCAAAATGTAGTGACATGGCTTTGCACTCAGATAAGCAAGTACAAAACTTCAGCTGCATGCACCTTTCCACTGACTTCATGGAGACCAGCTCTGCTTAACTTGTAATTCACTGCTGGCGCATTAAGAGAAAAATGTGTAATTTAATTGACAGTTTTCTTCCAGTGACATAAAATCCATGTATTTTCCAAAGCAAATCACTTAAGCATTAAAAGGGAAATGATGGATTTCTTTATTCATGTCACTTTTAACTTTGAAAATGCTTTTTGCTCTCCTACAAGGAAAGGCTAAGAGAGTTGGGATTGTTCAGCCTGGAGAAGTGAAGGCTTCAGAGTAACCTAACTGCATTCCTTCAGTACCTAAAGTGAGCCTGCAAGAAAGATGGAGAGAGACTTTTTACAAGGACATGTAGTGATAGGACAAGGGGAAGTGGCTTCAAACTGAAGGGAGTAGGTTTAGATTAAGTGCTTGGAAAAAAATCTTTATTGTGAGTGGTGATGTACTGGAACAAGTTGCACAGAGAAGTTGTAGATGCCCCACCCCTAGAAGTGTTCAAGGTCAGGTTGGATGGGGCTTTGAGCAACCTGGTCTGGCAGAAGATTCCCTCCCCATTGGAACTAGAAGATCTTTAAGGTCCCTTCCAACCCAAGGTGTTGTGTTAGTCTATGATTCTTTGATAAAATACTTAAATTGGCCAAAGTTAGGAATATAGATACTCAAACAGCATTGAAACCTAAAACCACATTCTCAAAACTGCAAGCAACAAATGCTGCTTACACCAAGGAGCAAACCCTGCTCATGCAGCTTGAAACACGGTACTGAAGGTCTGTATGCCTGGGGCTCATGTTAGTGCTGAGATAAGCCACTAAAGCTGTGTTTTCAATTTTGTATTTGAACTTCTGCTGCCCCCAGAGTAGTAACTTCAGTAAAGCCACAGATGTGATTTTCAATATAACCCAGTGTTTTTAAACCTGCAAAGGTGTTGGAGAGGATCTATATTGAAGGAGTTTGTACATTTAGAAAATCAACTCAAGAAATCGCTAAAGCAACACTTTTACCCCTGACTTGCGATGGGAAGAAAGCAACTTATTAAGTGTTCAGAATACTGCATAAATTGCATTTTAAAAAGTGGATTTTTGTAAATGACCATCTTAGCTGCCCATCATACTGACAGCAGCAATGACATTAGAAGCCTTAGGTTTGTGTATATTCCTTGCATGTTTGGAAACAAAGAAAGAATGAACATGATTGTGCAGCAAACTTTTGTTATCACTAGAGTTCCCAAGTGTTGGAGGTAATGAGATTAAAATATTATACATCTGCGTCTTTAGTCAGTCACTTAAATTTTGTCTGTGAAGTCCAAAAATTATTTCAGGAAAACATACAAAAAACTGCACTGGGGGATATGAATTTGTTTGGAGGGTTTCATTCCATTATATGGAAAGCACTGTCTATTGTTTCAGTCAGTGTATTTAAGAAACTCCAGCTATTCTGCAGAGTGAGAAATTAGGTGATTACTAATGCATGCAGTAACTCCCACGTATGTCCAGCTGCCATCCCCTGCCAAGGAGCAGTTGTCTCTCTTGCACCTGAGGCTCACCTGGGAGCAGGAAGAGTTTTCCTGCACAGCTTCTTACCAGCTCTGAAAGTGCCACTCTTGCAGACAAATTATTCAGTGCCTTCTGCATCTTCCAGCTCTGTTTTGCACTAAAGTTGCCTTGAATCAACTGTCCCTGACTGGGGACACTGTGTTCCCTCCCCACTCCCCTTGACTTCTGTTCATCTGTCATTTGATTTCTTTCAGAAGTTTTTTTTAAAAAGTTTGCTTAACTTTTTGCACTTTACTGAGTCTCCTAATCCAATAACATCTGTTGAGAGTATGGTATTCTGCCTGCTCATTTATGATCAGTTGCCATACTGGGAAATACCATTTATGACATTTTCTCTTCAATAACTTTATTAAGGTATTTAATTTCTAAATATGTTTTAAACCTCCTGAATTATTTGCAGTCATTTCCCTCATCTCTCAACAAAATCAGTCATGGATAACCTGAACCACAATTCACATCCACATTTGTATTCCTTCCTCAATGAATTTTTCTCGACTTAAAAATCACATTACCTCAGAAGTGATGCTGAAAATGAAATGTGAAGTCACATGGTAATGTTTTTTAAGTTTATATATAATCCTTGTTCTTTGTGCTCAGCTTCATACAGGTCCATGTGTCCATAAAGAACTTAGAAATCTCATGTTGCCCATTTTTGTTTAAAACATTCATTAATTAATTTTAATAATATTTTCTCTTAAGATCACAGTTTGGCTGAATGATAATTAATTAATTCTGCTTCTAAATGGTTACTTTTTTATTTTAAAAATTTATTAGAATATATTTTGATAGAAAGATCTTTAGATTTCTGATACTTGTATCTATTCCAGAGTAGCAGAAAGCCTTATAAACACGTGTATTGATTTTTTGAAATAGGTCTAAAAACGCTAGCCCTAAGGAATTGATAGACTAGACATATTAACTGATAAGTGGAAATATAGGGGCTATCCCTAAAATGAACAAATCTCTATATCCCCTCACTCCACTCCTAAGGCCTTAGTATTTGAATAATTTTGGCAAGTATTACTTGAAAATGTTGCCCTATATTGGCATAAGGGTATTGAATAACTACAAACACCTCTTTTAATACAGCCATGCCAACAGAGGGTATTTTGTAACACCGTCTCATTTTAAGAGCTCTCCTCAGACATGAGGTAAGAATTATTAAAAAAAATAGTAACTGCATGTGAAGCTGTCAGCAAGAGAAAGCGAGCACTGGGTTTAGTTTTTCACTTATTAACTCTGATCTCATTGGAACAGGTAAAGATCTTTGACAGCAGGCTTCCAGTTCTCTTATCCTGCTTTAAAGTATTTCCAGGGATGCATTATCCCACTTGTTTGCTAAATGCATCTTTTACTCCAGAAATACATGACTAGTGAGAAAATAATCCGAAAAGGAATTGCCTTACTCCCAGCCAGTGCTCTGTTGGCTGTCACTGGCAGGAACAGCACTGGCTAAGGCTTACCAAGTTGAAAACAAGAATTGTTTTTACAAGATTACTGAGCTAGTGCAGCTGGAAATGCTCTTCAGCGTTAGGCAGCTGTCCCTGGACAATACTGCCAAAACAGATATTATCGGATGTATTTAATATTTGGCAATCATGGGTGAACTACCAGGACTGCAACCCTGTCAGCATTTACAGATCTAGCTCTATTTGAAGTCAAAGGTGACATTCTTACACTTTAAAAACTCTAGTTATTCATCAAGATGAAGCTAAGCAACTTGTATGGTGAGTAGCTAAGTTTCTTCCTTGTAATTCACTTCAGATACAAAAGACTTGGTGGTGTAAAATGTCCTTGGCAGGCAGCGAGTGGCCTCCTTTTACTGTACACACCGTGTCACCGACGGCCTCATGCATTCCTGCATGAAGGAACGTCCTTTCTTTTCATGACTGCATGCCAAAGCAGTCATTGTAGATCTTTTCTATGCTTAAAATCTTTCCAGTTCAAACTGCAAAGGCCCTCCAACAGGCATCGACTGGAAGTCAGTTTTTGGTATGAGGCAGTGTTCTCTTTAGAGGCTGCAGTACCAGTTGCTTTGGTATAATGTACATGCTGTGGTGAAACACCACCTTGCTGTTATCAGGTCAGGCACACAGATTATGCCCCTAGCTTTATTGCTGTATGCTACAGCTAGGTGTGGGTGTCATTACAAGTGGCTGTTGAGTATAGAATTAGAGCAGTGCACGTCGCCATGGGAGGAGCCAACAGTGCTGATCAGGAAAGGCTTGAACTCTGCTTTCTCTGCGTCCCAGCACATCAGCACCACTTGCTGGTGTCTAAAGGGAGCATGCCATGCCATGTCATCTGGCTGGATTTCCTAAGTACTTCTGAGTAACAACCCTGCAAAACCTTAGCTCCAAGTTGAGTGGTCGGTCAGGTGAAAATACTGTACAGGAAGAGGTTACACTTCTGCTTAAACATCAGGGAGGTCTGCACATGAGAATACAAGCCCAGAAGTGCATCCCTCTCTCCTCTGCAAAGACAGAGGGATACTGGCAACAAGTGAGGAAATGATAGCAGATAACGAAGAGTGGGAATATAGAAAAAGTCCTGTGCAAGTGGAAAGCCCTTGTAACTTTCTCGTGACTTTGACTGTACCAAACTGGCATCTCTGAACATCAGTAAAAATCTCCTGCCCCTCCAGAGCTGAGTGCTGTCGAGTGTTACTGTGTGCCCTCAGTGCTGTCTTAATGCCATCAGGCTGGGGATACGAAGGAAAAATACGGACACAGAAACAAGATTGGAGCGGCTGACCCTAAGATACAGCAATGCTCAGCAACACTGAAATGCTTACCCTGGGAAGAAATTCTTGGATGTTTGTACTAAACTCATAGTTTTGATCCTGCATGAAGCCAGCTAAGAAGAGGCAATTTGGTGTCTTGCAGGAAAAGTATGCATAGAGTCAAACCCTGGGACAGAAGAAAAAAAAAAAGGCACCAGTCTGGGGCCAAATCAGAATGTTCAGTTAAGTTTTCCAATACATGAAACAGGGGGCAAGCAGTCTGATAATGATCTCCTGTTGCAGCTGGCAGGTGCATTAAAACTCACTTTCATTCTACAAAGGGAAACAGACACTCTTTGGTGAGTGGCATACTGGATTATTTTTGCCTCTAGCTTTGCACACAAAATCAATTGAAGTGTGGAAAAGAATCTGAGTATGGGAAAGTGAGCCAATACTGTCAGCACAGAATAAATGATGCAGTGGTGGCAATAACGGAACTTTTTCTGGAGAGAAGATATTTCTGAAAAAATGTCATTTCCTATTTCAGTAAAGACGACTTAGTCCGCAGGAAGATTGTGTGAACCTCCCAGCTCTCAGTTACATATTCACACATTTGTAAAGTTCCAGAAACACTTTATTTAAAAATGGAGTTGTAAATGCATATAACAAAATAACATACATAATAAATGTAACAAAAATAAATAAGGAGAACATGTCCATACAAAATAATAACATAGTAATGCAAAATGCTTATTACACAACATAAAGGTAAAAATGCCTGAAAAAACACAAACAGAATCTCATATGAAGAGCCTGCACCTTTAATCCTTCCTAGCCACTTCCTACTTTCCACTTGAATCTGCAGAAAAATTACGTTCCCAAGCATTAAACAAAAGAAGGAATTATGGTGATGGTTTGGTACACTCAGTTTTCAACACCTAGCTCTAGTTTTCCATTTAATTTTGCCCTTCTGCACCTTCAAGAAGTTTTCCTGTAGCCTCTGTAAACTAGTGTCATTCAGGCTCCCACAGTTAGCTGGAGTAGAGCATATTGAGTCATACATGAAGACTGTTTGCTTTTAATTTTTTTTAAAGAAAATATGAAATCCATTATACAACAGATTAGTGGTTTCGTTTTTACATCTCTACAAAAAAAGTCTTTGCATCTTTATTAACTGGTCCAACTTTTACTGATTTCTGAAAGCCTGTACAATTCAAAAGCGTACAGAAAGGTTTTCTTTAAAAACAAATCTCATATAGGATTATTGCTGAAATATTAAAGACCATTTCATAAAAGCTGCAAAACTGTATCTTTAACCTTAATATATAGAGACTGATGCAAACATAAGAAAATTCCAGTCTATTAGTTACATTTAACAGAAAAAACATTCCTCCAAATTACAGTGTTCTGGAAATACAAAGTAATTTACTTTAATTTTTATTATTATTTCCAAATGTTAAGTTACTGGGACAACTGATAAGGAAAATAGGCTTATATAGGAAACTTTAAATAGACTTGCTTTTCAGTGGTATAAGCAAAATGTCCATGTTAGCAGTCGTCGTCCAGAATCCTTTTAAATATGTAAGACAGGAACAGCTTTACTAGCAAGACTACAGGAAAATATACAGAAGCAAATAAAATCATTTGCTTGGGAGTGCATCTATTGATCAAGCAAATCATGACAACTCTATTTCCAAGTCCCCTAAACAAAATTTTACATCTCATGATCATTCCAAATAAACAGTAATTTCTCCTGTAAGCTTATGTTGCATTTGGATTGGTGAGAGCCCATTTGCCTCAATATGCTTTAATATGCCCCACATTGCTGTATGTTTAAATTTGCTTCCTAGTTTCAACAAAGATTAGGACAGAAATTAGATATGAAATACTTCTACTTTCATTAGCATCAAAAAGACATTTGAAGAAGATCAAAAAGTGCCAAATAGTCTTTTCAGAAAGTGGATTAAAACACTGTAATGATAATACAAGGACAGTATTATCAGTTTTCTATGTACACCGAAACACTGCTTGCTGTTCAACGATATCGATATGTTCACCTACCACTCCCAGCAAATCTTAGTGCAAACATAATATGTGAACTTACTTGTAAACCCCAAGACAATTTACGCAGCAACAAGGTTATATAAACCACAGAACTGTTTGAGCTTTTCCAGTACATGAGAATGAATGCTTTCTGAAATCTGTCTTACTTTTGCAGTAATGTGTCATTGTAGTCAAAGATAATGTTTCCTATATAAATCATCTAATTCAGAATCAAAGGTAACTGTTCAACAGTTCTGTACAAGCTTTAGAGGAGGAAGTCCATTCATCAGAGCAGCTTGACAAAGAGATTTGGGGTTTTCAGTAAATGTTAGACTGCTTGCATGGCTTTTAAAAAGAAATAAAACTATTAAGGGAAAACTGCTGATATAATAATTCTTTTGCAAAGCACACAACCACAAAGGGCAAACCTGCCACAATCTGCTTTCCTACACTGGTATCTATGCATATCTTTATGATTTGAAAAGGATTTGTGTGACAATCAAAGCATCACAATAAAAGAAAACTGGTTTAATAAAACAACTGCTGTTTGACCAAACCTTTTTTTTTTTAATTATAAAAACCAACATTGTAAGTTTTCCTTGATTTCTAAACATTCCACATGAAAGGTTTTTGTATCAAACACTGAGATGTCACTCACGCAGGGTGGCATCTTCTTCTTCCCCATCTGGGTTAAACCTATTGAAATGTATGCTGAAATCTGCCTCAGATTCAGCATTTTCCAATTCAGCTGCTACGGGGCCGGTGGCAGGACGAGCAGCCCGAGCCTCGGGCTGGCAGTTTGGCTGCGCTGGAGGGCGAGCACCTTGGGAAACAGGGCTGGACTTCGGCTTCGGCTGAGCTGGTAACACGGGGCTGCCGAATCCCAAGTTGCTCAAAGCATCCAGGGTACCATCAGGGTCAATCATAGCATTAATTGCTAAGCAAACAAGAAAAGATGAGAAGGATAGGGAAGAAACCATAAAAAATATGATTTTTTGTTACAATAAATATATGGGTATCCTTATCTCACACTTGTATTTTTATGATGACAGATGTGAGTTTTTTATGTGTGCTGCCCATGACAAAGAAATGGTGTATCCAACATAGATGCAAACTGAGACGTATGTTCAAAAGCAGTTACATGTATTAAACATTAGATGAAATAGAACTGCACAAGCTAAACACTGTCTGATGCGTGGAGGGGAAACAGAGATGATAAACCATCTATTACTAGGTTATAAGGAATGAAAGATGGGATTTTTAGTCAGTTTAAGTGGCTTTTCCCCCTGACGTTACCATTATATTATGCTTTGTTCCACCCTACCCCCAGCAAATAGCTAGAGTTGCTGATTCCATGATTGAATAAAATTTGTACATAAGAGCAGTCACTTATCCATATAGTGAGAACAAACTGAAGCACCTGGTACCATTTCATTTTATTATATTTTATTATACTATTAATATATTTGTCACATTTGACAGAATTTCTCTTTTTAATTTCCAAAAACATACTAACATTTCTTTTTAAAAAAATGTTTTTCTGTAGAATTAAATCTGAATACTAAAAATAACAAATACAGGAAATTTACAACTCACATAGTAGTGATAAGCATGGACCACTAACCCATTTGACCACCATTGTTATTAAACTGTAAGCTAAGTATAAACAATACACAAACAAGACTGCAACTTCTTTTGAAAAAAATACTCAGTTTTGAAGTTTATTTTGATAAATGGAATATATGTTTAAATAGCAAAGTTTGTAAGAAAAACATACTTCTTTCCACTTTATATATATATATATAAGACTTGGCATGTGAAAAGCCAAGTAACTTCTCAATTTTGTAATCTGTGGGCTCCACAGTTACACGGGTTGGATTTTACAGTGTGAAGGGAAGATGTCAAGAGCTAATTTTAAATTTTCATTTTATTGTAACAGAGGCAGTTGTGGATTTTTTTTAGATTTCCTGCAGATTATGGTCTTAGTGCATTCCTTATACTGAACTGTGCTACACATGAGGGTATTACTGTTGTGCACAGCCTATTTTATAAAGCCTGATCTCAGGATTCTCTATCACCTACACTTCAATATATACCCATAAAAACATTTCTGTTAAGACTGTTTCGTAAGTAATTTCTTTGGGATTCTCAGGGCTATTTAATTATTAGTTGAGCATTTTATCACCCCCAGAAAAAGATATGATCACTCCTCTGCTTAAAAAAAAAGCGATGTTTGTTTACCAAATGCATCAGCAGTTATATGATATTAATGTACATAACTGATACTGTGAATATATTTTAATGAACCACAGTAACTTTGTTTCATGGTATACATATACACACACAGATATCTATTAAAAGAATTTAAGCAAGCAACCACAGAAAAGTGGAAAAAAAATTTATACCTTGCAGCTGCTTCTCAACTCGTTTCAGTTCTTGTAAAATTGATGATATTTCCTAGAAAAGAAACAACCATGTTTCATTATCACAGAATCATAGAATTGCTAAAGTCGGAAGAGACCTTAAAGTATTAAGTCCAACTGTCCACCTGGTACTACCACTGTAACCCCTAAACCACTAAACCATCACCCAGTGCCAGATCCAGGCGCCTCATAAACATCTCCAGGGACAGTCATTCCACCACTTCCCTGGGCAACCTGTTCCAATGCCTGACCACTCTAAACGAAAAATATTTTTCTAATATCTAATCTGAATGTCCTCTGTCCTAGCTTAAGGCCATGATGGAAAAATAATGGAAATTCCCTTTATAGAAAAAGAGATTTAAGCTACCTCTCAGCAGTGAACAATCTCCCTCCCAAACCTTTGCAATTGCAATATGCTATTTGGATTGTCCCTCCTGGCATCAAGAATATCCCTGCTGATGGTAGCCCAGCCATTTACCCCAGAGGTCCTGAGTGGCAGTGCTGGAGGCTGGAGAATTATGTCCCACTCAGAAATCCAGAGCCCTCTGCACCATCCACAAGACCTCATTCTGACCCTTGCTCAACTGCCTGTGCCACCTCTGCTCAAGCACAGGCTTTCAGACACCAGTTCTATGGAAATGGGGCAAAGTAACAGCAGACCTTTAAGGGAAGTTACAGGGTAAACTCAGAATTAAATGGAACAGAGTGATTTATAACCTTGCTGAGATGTGAGTCAGACAGTGAGATGACTGCATCAAGGTTCTGTCTGCATCCCCTGGCCCTGTACCCACGAGACCCTGCACAGCACACCAGTGCTGGGACCTCAGCACTCCTTTGCTTTACAGATTTTTCTCCGCTGTGCCGCACTACCTGCTAACACAGCCAGAGCCACAGCAACGCACCCTGAAACACAGCCATCATTAAATGTAGCACACCTTAGGCTGCAGAATCAAACAATATTCTGAGCTGGAAGGGACCCACAAGGATCATTGAGTCCAACTCCTGGCCCTGCACAGAACACTCCAAGAATCACACCATGTGCCTGAGAGCATTTTCCAAATGCTTCTTGAACTCTGGCAGGCTGGCGCTGTGACCACTGCCCTGGGCCATTTCCTTAGTTATAGAATTAGCATATTTATATTCATATAAATATGTAAATCCTACAATTGAAGTATCCTACACTGAAGAATACTGTTAATCCAACTGCTGCGGAGAGCTGTCAGTTGGTATTCTGAAGCTGAGAATTTTCAAAGGCACTGATTTCAGAAAACCTTTAATCCATTTCAGAAAGCTGTTCTGTAGTAAGTACTGTGATTTTCATGGGTGGTAAAGAGATTGATTATCTTGAGTTTTACAAAGTCATTATCTTTAAGCAGATTTTGCATCTGAGCTGGACATAAATGTTCCAAGGACAAAACAAACATCATTTACAACTGTCCTCTCTTAACTTTTTATGTTCTGTGGTAAAAATAAGCACAGCATTTGAACAACATACTGCTCTGAAAACTAAGCACAAACTTGAAAATCAGTGCATAGATAAAAAACCCCAAACAATCCACAGACTTCCGAGCAATGCAAGATGATTTAAGTACATTGAAAACATTTAGTAAAATGCTGAACTTAGAAATAAATATACAACTAACCTTTTTCTTTTTCAAAGAATACCTTAAACCTCCATATTCAGGGCATTCAGAATATAAAACACTGAATTTGGATCTAATTCTGGACACAGATAAGAGAAACTCCTTATATTATAATAAAATTATAAATTTCCATGAGGAACTTGCTTAATTAAATTTCTAAAAATCCCAACAAAAACTATCACTGAATCTATTAAATTATAATACTGAGTTACTAATGATTGCACTTAATAAATGTACTATTCTCCAGAAATTACAAGCCGTTTTTTATGCTTCCAGGAAAAATCAATCTGGAAGAGTTTAATAACTGATGATGAGCTAACAGAGAAGCTCAAGCCTGTTCAATGCCAGAGGAAATGTATTCATAGTTGAGTTCCGAGCAGTCCAATACAAAGTACGTGAGCAGTTTCCTCTCCCACCTTTCTCCCAGAAAAAACCCTGCCTATGTAAACAGACATTCTTCACAGCAGACTGCAGATGGATAATGTAGCTTGGCTCTGCCTGCTCTCAAATGCAGGGGTGTTTTGCAAACGCTATGCTCTGTATTTAGAAGCAGGGAAGTGGACAGAGACACAACATGTGGTCTGTCCCCTCACTCTGTCACACAGTCTGGTCATGAAACGGCCTGAATTAGGCCATAAACCATAGCTGATTTATGTAATTAGGGTATTACATAAAACAGCTGGAGTTCTAGTGGGTGCCCTATGGTTACCATTTCCAAACAAAACCAATACGATTATTTTTCACTGAAGAGTCCTCTTATTGCAATGGGTCTATGGATTATTTTCATCACATGTATTAAACCACAAAGATTTCTCTAAATAGTAATAATCACTATTTATAGTATAAAGTATTTCATATTAAGGATTAATGATTAATAGGTAATTTTTAGATTGTAAAACAAGTTCATTCAAAAGCAATCTAACATTCAAACTAATGGTTGCTAACTTTTGTTAAACAAACATAGCAATGGTCTATATATAGTCTGAATCCATTTTACTGCATTCTTTATCTCAGAATTTTCCCTGAACTTGTTTCTTTATGAGACAGTAAGTCTCAGTAATTATTAAAGATTAGGTTTATTCTTGACATATACTTACTGTCTAAATAAAACCTTTTAAAGATTTTTCCCCTTATGTCATCGAAAACAACACATTCCTCTACTGATTACTTAGATGAGCAGTATAATCAATCCCAGAAAAGATAACTATTCATACCATGCTTGATGTTTTCACAATAGGAACTTCACTTTCAGCTCGTAACTTGTTTTCAATTTCTTCCCAATTTCTGTCTTTGTCCTTAAATAATATTCTAGAAGAAAGAAATCCAACAGTATGTTTAAAATAGAAAAAACTCCACAAAATAAACGGAAAGATTAAATAACATGACAGGAGAAAGCACTACAAGAAGCACTGAATGAATGTAAAATATAAAATACTGAAACCTGAAGGAATCTAACCATACAGTTTATATTTTCAGGGAACCATATAGGCTGTCAGCAAAATCACAATTATTGACATTAAAATGGCAGTTCAGTAGCTAAATACTTGCTTATGGTACATATACACAAACACAGCTGATTGTTTCCTCCAGCACTGAGACATTTTTAAAAAAATCCAACTATTTTACTAGAGTCAGAAAACTCCCCATTAATACTGCATTTTACAACAACTGCAAAACTTAAGAAAAATTAATTCAACTTTTATATTTGTATTTTACATTAATTGAATAAAAAAAAACACACTTCAGAAAATTTTAAAAAATGCTTTTCATAGAAGTTTCCATTGAAAAGTCTCAATATGTAAATTTTATATATATATGTGTGCATATATGTGTGTGTACATATATGTGTGTGTGTATATATATGTATATGTTTTAGTAGTATGGTATCACTCGTATTACATGTTTAAAGGAGTCACTTCTAATTGTAAAACCCCAAACTGTGAGAGACCCCTTTTTTCTGTCTTGCTTCCTGCTTGATAAAGTTATTGTTTTCATTGTAATATAATAAACATGATTTAAGCTTTCTACATTGGTGCAACAGGGCAAAAAAAAAGGCAATGTGCAGATATTTAAGGTCTGCGAAGTGACACCATGATGACATAGAGGAGTACAAATCCACTTCTTCTCTAATTGGTATTTCATAGTTAAAAGTTAAAAAAATAGCTGCAGTAAAACTCCTAAATAAACGAAGCAGCCAATTCAAATCATGGTCGAAGAGAAGTAAGTTTTAAAGAAGCTATTAGTGTAACTAGGTGTCTGAGGAAATAATCTTTAAGTTGGAAGTTCATTATACAGTGAATCTCAGAAAGACTAAGAAATGGAAAGAAAGCTCTGTGACTTAGTACTGCATTTCTGTTAACCCTTCTTCAGTTATCTATAGCCTATGGAGAATGTCACTCTCATTATTATCCTGACAAAAACGTCCAACTTTGCAAATTATGTACCCTGCCTTATTTTATCAGTACACAGATGTCTGTAGACAATTCATCCAGAAACCATTTTAACTCTTCTGTCTTTAAGGTCTTCACTCACGGCTACTTCAGAACATGTTTATGTCAGAGGTTTCACTAAGAGGAAGTGCTATGGTCATCATTTGATGACACAATGTCATGGGATTGAGGCAAGTGACCACTTCTGCCAGACTTGGGTGTATTCACGTGTAAAGCATACAAAGAGTAAACATTAATATGTACTTTTTCTTGGGGAAGGAATAAACAAATAAATTAAAAGTAATCAAAATTGCGTGAAGAAAACGTGAAACACGCTATGGCCTCAACCAGGGTTTTCATCTTTTAAAAAAGTTCATCATCAGAAATCTGGAAATTCTCTTTTATGTTCTGAAAGGGAGTGAAAAAGCTTGCAAAGCCATACCACTGCAAACCTGGACACCAGAAAGTACAAATACAATGGAAAATTTAGTATTTGCCTGCCATTAAAGAATTCAAATACACACTAAAAAAAAAAAAAAAAAGAAAGAAAATAAAGCAGAGAAAATTAAATCCTTTATAGGATCATAGTTTTTTTTAAAAAAGCAACTTCTGGAAACATTTGATTCAGTATACAGACAATCTTATGCAGCTATACTTTCTCTAATATGATAGCATTTATATCACACTGGAAATCAGCGGGAACATAGAAAACAAGGCTTTATTTAGCAGTAAACAGCACTAGCAGAAAAACAATACAAGCTGTTGTGATTTTGTATAAGATATTGTGTGATTTTTCATTTACCTTCTTGACATGTTCTATTAAAATAATTCTATCCTGATGTATGTGATCAGTGCCTTTGCTTGTGTATGTGGTGTTTTTGGAGCTAATGTTCTTACTTCTCTTTTAAAATTTAAAAGGTTCTCATTTCATTGGTAAAATTATAAAAAAAGAATGTAACAAAATGAAAGCATTAATTAGAAATTTTGAAACTGTTATTACTAAAACTATAAAGTGGACAGGCCAATTTGTTTTTACAATAAAGTTAGGAAACCTATTTTCTTTTTACTTCATCTTTTTGATTTCTTCATTTAGCTATTTTAAAATTCCTTGGGGGTCATCATCTCTGTCTTCTTTGCTCTTCCTCTTTCTAACCATACTTTTCAAGTTAAAAGAATCTATTTACAATTGCCTGTTGCCGCCTTCTCTTGCTTTTCCCTACTTTCTGAGGCAAGTCTTACTGGATTGTGCTCCATCCCCATTTTTCTTTCGTTGCACTTTGCAGGACGCACAGCAAACAGCAGAGGCCAACAAGCAGTGGCTCCACTGATGTGAATGCTTCACCCAGATCGTGCCTGGCTGAAGAGGCACTTGCCTGCTACAAGGCAAGCCAATGACACTGCACTCACATTGCAAAGCACTGGAAAACTGCGCAGATCTCACCACAAAACCTTCCTACCTCTTCCCTCCACAACCTCTGAAAATTCCTGCAAACTCTTTGTAACACATAAAAGCTCAAACACAGGCTAGGTAGAGAATGGATGGAGAGCAGCCCTGGGGAGAAGGACTTGGGGGTGCTGGTGGATGCAAGGCTGGACGTGAGCCAGGGCACAAGGCTGGGCACTCACAGGCCTGAAAGCCAATCCTGTCCTGGGCTGCATCAAACAGAGAGGGGCCAGCAGGGAGAGGGAGAGGATTCTGCCCCTCTGTTCTGCTCTGGTGAGACCCCACCTGCAGTGCTGCATCAGCTCTGCGGTTCACAAAATAAGAAGGAAATGGACCTGCTGTTCCCAGGAGGAACACAAAGATGATCAGAGGGCTGGAGTACCTCTATTATGAAGACATTGTAGCTATTCTGGGCAGAAATTTTAACTGGCTTAATTCCAGTGAGAGGAATAGAAGCACACCAGTTGGCTGAACTCAGGTATTTCAAAACAAAGCTAAGGTAAAAATCTGTAATAGGCACTAGCTGCCTTATATGCTCCCTAAAAATTGATATTAAAAGTAGTGCTGTTTTTCTGATTCAAAATATTAATGAAATTATGAATAACATGGTATTATTCAAATCCATTCTGAGTATCAGGAAGTTGTGAACACAGCCCAGGTGAAGATGCTAAATAATTCCGTATTAATGAAAGCTTACTGCATTTTTATAGAAAAAAGCAATTCTTCTTTCTTTAAATGTATATAAAATATTTGTAGGTATGCTTGTATTTATAATATCATACATGATCACATTATTATTACATTCATTACAATGCAGCTGACTTACCTTTTAAGATCAGCAAATTAAACAGGAATGTGTAAGGCCTGAATTTAACACTATCTGTTAACCACCAGTAAAAACAAAACAAAGATCCTTAATAATAATATAATAGGATAATAAAAATGAGTTACAAGCTTTTAAAGAACTGATTTTTCACCTGGTGATACTCTTCCTACCAGAAACAGCAGGACTAGAAATGGCAGTTAACCTACAGTTTTAAGCAATTTATACACTTTTTTTCCTTCTTGATGTCTGTGGTCAAATCTTTTTGGTATTCACATGAGAATACAATTTTCAGATATGTTAGTATTTTGCTGCTTTTACTAGTTATATCACCCTATACTGACATAAATTTTTGATTTAGTGTTTAATCTCTCACTCATCTAATATGCCAATATCTGACACTTCATAAAACAGACCAATCAATTACAGACCTGATATTTTTTAACATGCATGAAGTTCAGTCAAAAGACATTATTTTTAATGTTCTCTATTTTTAAGTTATTAAACGTACAAAGACATGAAGAAGAACATATGAATTATACAATCCTGAACTTTGTATTTAGAATTTTCTTTTATTCTTGTATACCAAAGTGGTCACCAACTGGTTGTACACTCACGTATTCAAGTTAAATGGAACTGTCAGTAGAGCAACATGTTACCATTTTGACATGTCTATGCTTTCTCTTAGCTACTACAACATTTTATGAAGGAATCTACTTAAACAGGAGTTTTCAATTAAAAATGACAGGTGGCTACATCTGTTGTTTTACACTCAGAAGTCAATAGAGATCACATTGTCTCCAGAGCAAATCGTTTTTCAGAAGGATTTACTGAAACTGCTCTCCACTTTCCAATTTTTTTTTCTTCCTAAAATGAAAAATCCCTACAACAACTTGGGAAATGTACTATTTTACAGTTCAGCAATTTTTTAACCTTATCGTTTAAGGAAGGGAGTTCTACAAGACTTGCACAGAGGTTGTGTAGATTTTGCAAAGCATTTGCATATGTTGGAACAGCTCCTCTGTTGGAATGATGATGGATGTTGTTCTGCCCATGTAAACTCCCCTGATATTCCTCTTCATATAAAGTGAAATAAACAGAAGGAATAATGGGAAAAGTATGCATTCCAAATCCTTCTGAATGCTAAAAAAGCCATAGGCAACTGCTTTTTTTAAAAGACAAGTTTCTACTATGTACATTTGCTCTGTGCCTATTATACAGATCTTATTTACTGCCGGGAATGTTGATGGGAACAGACATTTACAGCAATAACAATAATTTTTAAAAACCCACCTGATTTTGCCAGCTGTTTTGTCTATGGATTGTCTTATCTTGCGAGAAAACTGGAAGACTGAGGACAACAGCAAACTGTCCCCCATAACCTGCAGCAAGTTTTTAATACAAAAGGATATTATTAGTTTAATGGGAATTAAGTAGAAACAATTCTATACATTTTGGTATCTTTATCTATAAAAAAATCTTTCTTATGTTTTAATTAGTATCATATACAATGATACTTGAATATTTTGCAAATCAAACATTATGCAATTTTCTCCAATATTAATGCCACCTACAAGAGGTAGGAGAGACAGGATAATGTCTAGAATATTAAGTGGGGAGATAATTGTAAAAGTTTAAAATAGACATATTCTTAGAGAGAATCCTGTTGTGTGCTCACTTCATCTCTGCTCCAAGTCCTTCTGCGGGTAATTGTTGGGGGATCGAGGGCATCTGTCAGCTGAGGTCTGGCATCACTAGGCCGACCATTCCCTTCCGGGGGTTTCGCATGCACTATTGGAGGGATTTTTCTAAAATTGAGACTTTCATCAAATACTCGGTCCACCAACTGCAGGATAGAAGAAAAATGAAGTTTATGAAATCTAGTGGATACATCCAAAAATCAGATTACTGGGGTTTTTTCTCCTGAAACAGTTTATAAGATGCCTATCAAATAAAAATCATTCTTTTGTCTTGTATCATATAAAGTGATGCATCTCTTTTGTAAGAATATCTTGTACAAATGAATGTTTGGGTTTTTTTTAAATACCAGAAACACATGGCAAATTTAGACTACCCCATGAAAATTTTGCTTATGGGCAGGTAACATAACAGCTACCTGTAAACTAGTAGTGAGGAATTTATTCCATTGATTACTGGAATGTATCTGTGGAATTAAGTAGAGCACTCTGAAATTTAGGGTATTTTTCCAAATTAGTCATAGTGTTGCAGAAAGACCTACACTACCTAAAGGAGATACTGCCACCTGCAGTATGTACACAATGTACCGTATTTCTTGAAGAAGAAAATAACTGTTTAATAATAAAAAAATTGGAGTGATCTAACAGGATCTAAGAAAAAAAGCATTTTACTTCCTTATAGTTTAGCCACAGTTCATGAGATTTAAACCCAAAATCTATGAGTGCATTTATAATTTTTGAGTACCCAACTCACAGATTTCTTATTGCTGTTTATATCTTTTTTTCCACAGAAAAAGACAGTATTAAACTAACCACAGTAAACTAGTGTATTAACCAAAATTTATGCACACAGAAATGAATAAAACACATTTTGAAAGGAATACTATGAAGAAAAAAATGCATTAAACATTTACAACACATTATTATGGTGAATTGTAACATGATAGAAAGTGATGATTTAAATTCAGATTAACATGTTTACCAGCATTAGACCTGTGATGGTTACGAGAACACGTTAGTCAAAATATTCATAGAACAGCACACCAGAGGTAGGCAAAGAAAATAAGAATTATTAGAAGCATAAAGCAAACTTATTTCAAGGCAGTTTTTGACAGTGTTATTAAGAAAGAAAATCTTAAGTTAACTAACTTATGGTACCTAAGTATTTCAGTGTTCAGATGAAAGTTTTATGTCACCTGTGAAAAGAGGGACTTTTTTGTTTTTAATAGCTAAGCAAAGAATTAAATGTATACATTTACATATGGTTGTGCATACACACTAGTATCTTTAAATGCACTTAGATACTGTCCAACAGTATCTAAGGCTACAGACAAGCAAGAAACAAATAACTATCTTGTCCTATGTTTCGTGGAAAAAAAGAGACAGACAGATATTATGGAACCTTCTGACAAGCTGTGTTCATAACGTAACTTCTGGGTTGTTTGTTCAAATGTAAAGGAACTTCAAATAAATAAAAAAATGTAGAGATCATGCATACGGGTTGAGTGGAAGTAACTAAAAAGGCTATGCAAAATGCTAAAAGCAAAAGAAATAAAGAAAAGGAAGAACCTTATGCATTTCTCCATGAAGATCTCCTACCTCTTCTCTAGTGTCTATGGCAGAGCCAGGGGTGGTGGCAGCAGTGCTTACTGTGGTACTGGGGGCAGTGCCTGATGAAGTCACTGAATCTATCTCTCCTGCTACATCGTTGATTTCCCGTGCGATGAGAGCCAGATCTTGACTGATCCTAGTAATAAAGAGAGTGTTACATTCTTCCCTACAAACACTTCTGGGCCAGTAGAGCCCAACCTGCAGCCTTTGAGATTGTAAGTTGTAGTTCCTGATAACGGTGCTATCAATATGTGCATGCCTTTCTAAACAGAAAGATTATTTGTAGAACCATAAAAGCAAAATTTAACTGAAGCTTTTAATAGATGAAGAAGGTGGAAGGCAATTTCAAGAGTATCATTGTTTACTTCCTAGGATACTGTGCAATACGCAGTATATCCAACACAGGATGCACAGGAAATACTGCACAGATGAGGTGTGTACATGGCAGTAAACCTGAAATGTTCAGAAAATATTTAATTTATACCTTAGTCTGCCTACTTGAAAAAAATGTTTTCAGGACCTCTGATTTTCTAGCAGCCCTGCAGCTCGCTCAGATCAAGCTGCTTATGTGTCTGAAATTCCAGACCAATACCCTAAATCCTCAAATTTAATGAGGTTTTTCAGCAGCAAAAACAGAACATACCTTTAAAAACCTGGATATGATAGCATTACAAAAATACACCTGAATTCTCAGCCAAAAATTCCTTTTCCTTTCTTCTGATTCTCCACATCAAAAAAATAGCTTTGCTCTATATTCTGCTTAGCACAGGGAGGAAGCTTGGCTAGCTCTGCTGGTTCTACTCCTCCCCAAAACACACCAAAAGGAGGAGGGAACAAGACAAAAAAAACCCCAGATAGCAAAAGCTAAAAGCCCTTACTAACTATGGCACCCTGAAGCTCCAGCTTGGATCACACAGTTCACAAGAGCAGACTGCCAGGTGATCCCCTTTCACACTTCTGCCTGAAGTCACAGAAGCAGACAGTGCCACTTCTGCCCCACTGAGGACTCGGTGACTCGCAGCACCTGCCACTCAAGTGGAAGGAGGAGCACAGCCATGTGACAGTGACACACCCTGGGCTGCACAGACATTGATTGCTCAAGGTGAGCTTCCTTCCGCTCTTTATTTTCACTTTGTCTTCAAGTCAAAAAGAATGGACACCACTGACCTAGAGGTAGCTCAAGACTTAGTGAACAGAATTTCAACTAGAAAGGCAAACATAATGGGAGAAATTTCCAGTCAAATTCCAACACTGGATTTTGTGGCTAACCATCAGCAATCTGCAACGAAGTGCAACTTTGTGCAGCTCAGATACACATATAATTGGGTTAAGGTTATGAATATGTGGCAATTACCTGTGACCACTCAAGCCAGTATTTCTGATTATAACTATCAACAACTGGAACAGTAAAGCATAATACAAGTCAATTGCTTATTTAAATAAATTAAAATATTTTAAGTGCCTATTACTACATTAATTAATTTAACTTAATTACTATAGCTTTTGGGTCAATTTTAATTTATATTTTATGTTCTTATATACACATACAATTAAAAATCCAATATTCTAAGTAGTAGAGATACTAAAACAGCTATTTCCTTTGTTTCATACAATCATCTAACTTTTTCCTTAAATTGAGAAGTTGCCACAAAGCACATTTGAATTTCTGGGACAAATTCTGGTATTTAATGAGTAGTTGTGAAGAAAATAAAACCAGGAGATTTCAATTATCAGTAAATTTTCCAGAAGATAAATGTCATTAAACACCATAATCAAAAGTATTATCAATTAACTAAGACTTAACTTCACAGAAATCAGCAATACTTCAGTATGACAAAACCACTTCATCTGAGTTCTTGCCAAGAAATCAGAATTACATAAAATGTCAGATCTCTATATAAAAATGAATTCAAATGGATCTTGGAAGTACCAGAATAAACGACTCTAACATCAATGGCGTGCAACTTGGCAGACAATTATCACAGTCAAACATCAGTCATGTGAACAAAATCTGGAATTATTTTCAATGTGACAGTAAGCTATAAATTACTATACTGAATTATACTGAATAAAGCTATACTGAATTACATTTCTATACAGAAACAATACAGCACTAAACAAGAAGCACTGTGAAAATCAGAAACCAGCTGCGAGTTAAGCCTGACTTTTCATAAATGAAGTTTTCAAGTAATTCTACATTAACTTTCAGAAACAGAAAGTATTGCTTAAGTACAAGGAGTATTTTTTGTGTAATCAGGGACAAGAGCCTTAGGCTTTAGGTGCACACTGTTTACTCTGCTGCAGTTGGAGGCAGCCTTGCAGATCTGCACCGCTTCCTGCATCAGTCCTAGCAACCACAGAAGGTAAATCAGTTCATGGAGGCAAAACTAATGAACCTCAAATTCCCTCAATCCATCAACCTGCTCCAGGAAACACTGCTTTAGATTGACTCAGTGAGCAGACCCAGGCAGCTACACAGCTATATAAGGAACAGACTCAGCTTCCAACACAGCTATATAAGGAAAAAGTGAGAATGTGGGGCTTGGGATGGAGAGAGCATGACCACCTTTTTCAAAAGCCTGGAATTCTAGTTCTTGTTTACCTCTAGTGAAAGAGTATCCAATGTAAGATAAAACCACAGTGAAACAGAAATAATTCTAAGGTATCTGTAATAGTGCTGAATTGCTGGATTATGAAAAATATTTTTATCTTAGTCTACTATGTTACACTTCCTATATTGAGTCAGTGGATTTTGTAACATTACTTTAACATCCTTAAATAAAATATATACATGAAGCTTCTGTTATTCTGAGGGTGTGTATTTCCTCCCTGTCAAAGTGGCTTTAAATCAAGTTCAGTTATTCCACCAAGTTTTTCTAAATACTTCTTTCAAATTTTCATTTTTATTATCATCCGTAAATTGTGAAGTCTGTTAAAAGTGCAACCTGGGTCAGTCATGAAGGACCACTTTGAACAAGATATGATGGTAACATGGATGCAATGAAATGTTTGCCACAGTCTCTACACTACTTTCTGCTACGCACGTATTTTATGAAAGGCTTATCCTTGCACCTGCCTAATCTAATGAGTTATCCAATAACAACAACAAAAATAAATCAACTAATTTTAATGAGAGCATATAACCATCTATTAATTTTTAAAAACTTTAAACAGAGTTGAAGGGACCCTGATCATAGAGGCTGGACTGGTGGCGGGGATGGAAAAAAAACAACAGAGTAGACAATAATAGAGACTATGGTTAGCAAGGCAATGGGAGAAGAGACAAAAAGTATCTTACAGAAGACATAAGTTAAAATTAAAGCCAGGGAAGCAATAATGTGAATCAGTACATGGACATATGGAGACACAGAAAGGATGAACTAGTGACCTACAGCAAGGGGTCTCAGCAGAGGCTAACCAAAGCAACTGGTATTGGAAGCAGTGGCAGTAGATGACAGGAACGTGGTATTTCTCAGACACTGAATGCTAGTTTTCTTTACCTTAAATAAGCCCACTTAATGTAGTTTGTGTGAAATTTCTCCATAAACCCAAAAATTTGGCAATACTGATTAGAGCCTCTCTGCACTTTCATGAAAATAAAGCTGAAGAGGTAGGGTAAATACACAGCCTTCAAAACAAATTTTAAAGCCAGTATATCAATGTAGAAAAGGGTAAGAATCCCAAGGGAAGAGAAAAACCTGCAAAACTAACCATCAAATGAGTTTAGACTGAAACATCAATTACTTCCAGTGTCATCTGTCCTAGATGAGCAAAACATACCAAGAAGTTTCACTAAAGTAGAGGGTCACCAGTACTACTTATCAGGAGGAACTAAAACACTATGGCTATCGGGTTTTTTTCCCATATACACACAGTATATGGGAAAAAATATATATAACCTCCCTATAACCATTGCTAACTTTAGATTTATGAAAAGAAAGAGATGTTCTAGGAAGATGATTTTGAAGATATTTATTTCATTATTTATCCAGATACTATGAGACTCCCTTAGGTATCTTCTGTGTGCCTCTCAGGCCCCTACATCTTCCCTGTGCACAGACCACACTAGAAAAACAAACGGTGAAAAATATTACCAAGATCAGGAAACAAAAAATAATTAACCACACTGAGCAAAACACTTCCACAGTATTAAGAAAGTATTCCATAGTATTAAGATTAATCTAAAAAAAACCCATTTTTCTTGTTTAGGCTTCCAAATACAGTTCTCTGAAAATCTTTGGAGCCTGAACACTGGCATCTAAGTATTAAATAATATTTACATGCTCGTACAAGCTCTCTGAAGTTTTCACTGCTTGGGTGTTTAATGATATGGGGAAAATTGGTTACCAGAAGGTACAACTAACTTTTCCTTGGTTCACTTGAAGCAGAGTGATACCAGCAGTAACAGAGGAACTGATACACTACTTTCAATTCTCGCAACAAAAAAATACTACTTCTCGGTGAATGAAATAATGCCTAGATAAATCAAAAATTAAAATGAGAACATGCTCTCTCACATTCCAAAACTCACTTTTTTCTCTGTCACCTGCGATTGATCTAAAATTTTATCTCAATATGTAAAGGTAGTACAAAATCACATACACTTCAGCCTCAGGAAATACTCTGCAAGTCCCACTAATGTAACTGAAAGTTCATATTCTGGGACTTGGCTATCATAAATCAGAAGTTACTATCATTTTCCACTAAAAAGAGATGTGCTGGTAACATGAGTGCTCTGTCTGCCAGTCTCTCATAAGAAGAATTTTAAATTACCCACTCAGTGAATGAAAGCAGTAAGTAGAGCGATACAGAAAATCCATTAGCTTGCTTTGTCCTCTATGTGCACCTGTGTAAGGGGTTGGGTACAATGACAACGCTCTGCTATTTTAGAGGCACTCCTTTCAAACCAACCTTGCTATCTCTTCCCGGTGGGCAGTCCAGTCACGAATGTAGTCTTCCTGTTCCTTTATCCTGTGCTTGAATGTGTTGCTGCTTTGAGCTGCTGTCCCAGCGCTCTGCAGTCGCGTGGTTTTCAGGGCTGGAGAGGTACGCAGACGGGTATGTTTAGGGGAATTACGGTTTGATCCGAATTCATCTTCTGAGGTGGAAGCATAATCTGTAGGAAAGCGCCTCCATCTTGCACTTACTAAATTAGTTTAATTATTAAAAAAGAATTATTATGACATCTTTAATAAGAAAAAACAGCATTATTTCAGTAACATCACAAAAATATGCAGCTTTTCATTATCCATCCCCAAGTACCTCACAAAAGGTTTATTTACTACATCTTTAAAAGAAAGCTACAGAATTTGTGTTAAATAAAAAATACTGATTAATAAAAACATAAAACTAATGCTCTTTGTATACTGATGAGCGAAGTAAGATGTAAAAGCCAGTGACTGTACACGAGCTCAAACATGTACTAAAAAACAAGGGCCCAATTCATTAACATTTAAATATATAGTCAGATTGCACTTTTTCTGCAGATTTCTTCCCAAA
This sequence comes from Origma solitaria, assembly GCA_013397895.1. NCBI lineage: Eukaryota > Metazoa > Chordata > Aves > Passeriformes > Acanthizidae > Origma > Origma solitaria. The sequence goes on from VZRL01004713.1 coordinate 4,674,572, forward strand.
TTTCATTCAAGGTTTATGTGATACACAAAAAAAAAAAGAGAGATATGAAGGAAGGAGCTGGCACCAAGCCTGGAACGCATGCTTACATAAGGAAAGAATAAAACTCCTAGATGATGCGTAGGTCTTTTCCAGTGTTAATGATTCTATGATTCTATGATTATGTGTTTAGTACAGAAAAAGAATATGTAAAATTAATATTGTGCTATAAAAATCTGCAGCACATCCATAAGAAAAGCAGCCTCAGAGAAAAAAGTATACATTCTGATATGCAGCCCATAAAGCACTGAACAGCCATGCTGCTGAGGACAGCCTCAAGAATAGGAGAACTGGAACTAAGCAGGAGGCTCTTGTCCCCTTACAAATCACTGAAGTCTAGGAGATGGATTTCAGATATGCTGTCCACAAACATTCCCAGCAGGAAGAGAAATGACCAAGTGTAAAGAAATCCCCACCACCTCAACCTGCTAAATTCTTCCAGGGGATTTAATACCCCAAACTCATTGACATTTATGAGGCTCTGTAAGCACTGCAGAAAATTAAAAAAGTGTATGATCACCTCTTGGTAACTGAAAAATAATGGATTCAAATGATGTAAATTGTTTTTTAGTATTACAAAATGCAAGAATTAACAATGATTTCTCCTGATACATTAAAAAAACCAACATTACAAATGAAGTATACACCAATATGAATTTAAGTAACAAATAATGGAAGTAATTTTACTTGATAAAATATTTGTGTAATACAAAGATTACGGTAAGTAGAAATCGACATTGGTGTATAAGCTTACATCCCTTCCCTCATATAAATAATGAAATTTCAATTGCTGAAAACAAAAATATGCTTGAATATTTTTTTTTCAGATTTAAATGTGGGTTTCAAATTATGTCCAGTTTTACTTTTTTTTAAGTTTTCCAACTTTATTGTAGAAAGTAGCAATGTCTCTCCAATCACTTTCTGATCTCTTTTTGGAGGTTTCAAAGTTGTTTGATTTTAGGGAAGTAAAACATGAGCAGAAAAAGTACATTTTTCCACCAACAGCATGCAAGCAATGTGTGACCAAAGTCCAGAGAGCTTTATGAGTTGGGCCCACATTTTATCATCCATTTTAGTTTAAATTCTTTGTCCCAGTTCAACTTATATTCTTCAAAATATTTATAAAATTTAACTTAAATCTCTCAAGTGAGCTAGTTCAGCAACTCAGCACTGTACAATGAGCATATGTTATAATATACTTAAAAACTAAAAATTGAATGAGAAGTGAAATATCAGAAACAGATTTGATTTCTAGTACTCTACCACTGTCAGTTTCAACATCAGGGTCTGGGTCTGGGAGAAGCTTGGATTTCTCTGTGTACAAAATAGTGTTTTATCATGTTAATTCGTTTTAAAACATTCAGATTAGAAGCATTTGCTTAAATAAAATATATATTGATGAGATTAATCTTAGGTCTTCTTTTCCACCCACACTTTTTTAGGAAAAGATTATACATTCAATCAAAAATACTGAATTTTGTAAAGGCTTAAACATTTCAGAGATACTAACTGAAATGACATCAATAACAATAATTTACATAGTATCATAAAAGCCCTATTTTTAAATTTTAAATCATTAAATTTTAAGGCCTTAAAATATTGGGGGGTTACATATTATCAATGGTTTCTCATTAACATGAGGAAAAAGTTGTTGTAGGCCTAGCAGTAAAAATCTCAAAAGTTGTATGGTTCATGACAAGCATATCCAAGCATGTTTCCCAGTAAGGTAAGTTACACATTTGCACATTGCTTTTAATACTATCTTTAAATTATGCAGGCTCAAAATGTAGTTCATGTAGATTTCTGAAAGTTTTCTGTGCAGTTTCTTATCTCAGATACCAAAACTGTGACTATCAGTACCACAAACTAGAAAGTCCTCCAAAACCCTGGTTAAAACAATCAGCATTCAAACCTAATTTAGTGAGTACTCTGTGAGAAGTATAATGTTCTGACACCACATTAAGCTGGCAAGTCTGATGATTTGGACAACACAGTCTCACTTTTAAGATCTGAGAACAAATTCTATTGAATATATTCCTTAAAAAATATTCTACTCTCATTGATGCATTGTCTTCTCAAGATTCCTCCACTTCCAAGATCCTACTACCAAAATGTACTTAGTAAGAGCTGTTTTTTCTCCATTATCAATTACTTTCCCCCAGAAAGAAATTTCTTTCCCCAACAGCCTTGATCAACCTCTCTGCCGGCTATCTGCACTGACAGCTAGGTCAGCAAGCCAGCAGAGCTGCCAAACACAACTGGCTGCTTAAGGTCCCTCTGCTCTGACTCAATGCTTCATTTTACAGCTGCAACTTAGCACTGTTGCACCAGGTCTGACCCTGCCACTTGTTTTCCCAATACAGGGCTCCTTCTGTAACATCATCTTCAATTTTCCTCTGTTGTTTTGAAAGTAGGTCTTCGGTCTCCTCTACTTTTATTGATCACACTCTACTGTTTGATGATGCAGTGCCTTGATCAGACCTTTCCCTGCTTGTGCTATAAAGTTACTAATTCTACTTCTCGTGTCTTCACAGCGCAGTCAGTTATCAACCCTCCTACCACAGAAACACCCTGGTAATTAATGCTGATAATTCTCATCCAAGACATTCCATTTATCTGCTTGCCCTTTCATATAAAAGTAAGCAATACTTCACTGCATCAAGGATTAAAAATGATCTTGAAATTGCAGACTTGCTGCTAGCTCTGACAATTTTAATGCTATTATGTTGCATTCCATATGAAGTACAAGACAATAAAAAAAATCCAGTGACTACATCTTTTTCTTGCCCTCTTTTTACAGGTCTGAACGTTGATTTGGGAAGTGCAGAAATAACTTTCTCTTTGTAGGCTAGATTTAAGAGGCTGCCAATGTTTAGTGATCTATAACATGGCAATGTTAACTGACCTTTGATGAGATAATCCATGGAACATATTTAACATTTTGAGGGCAAACTAGTCTTCTGGTAAAGGAAACAAAGCCCCACACCCTATACTGGTATTAATAATTCATTTTCCAGTCTTTCTATGTCCAGGGAGAGAAGAAAATCCATTCCTGTAATGCCTTGATTAAATGTGCCTGAAGTAAAATACATTCAAACAGTTGAGGCACTTTTGTCAAGCACATCATTAGTACTTTCCAAAAGTGCTAAAATTAATTGAATCATTGACTTTTCTAGAAACAAAATTAAATCGAGGAATTAAAAGTGGCCTATATTTAACAGGAGATGCATGTATATTTATACTCCTATATACACTAGAAGATTACACCACTTTCAAAGTAATTCAGATTTTCCTAAAGTATAATCTAAATAAACCAGTAAAAAAATTATACAATAATGTTACTGATACAGACAAAATTCAGAACTCTAAATCCAAAACAGCAGTAATAATATTTTTTACTTATACAGTAACAAGACTTGATTGGTTTATTTAGCTATGATTTTGTTTTGAAAGTATCTGACTGCTTTATTAATTGCTTTCAGATTTTGGCCTTTACATTGATAGGCTTTTCCCTTGATATACATTAACTGATAAAGTTTTATATGAAAGATGCTATTACTACTGTAGATTTTTCTAAGACTGGTCTTTTAAAATTACCTAGCTTATTATGTTGGGGTAGCTCATGAGAAGATGGCATATTTTCTCTCTTGAAAGCACAGAATTTTATACAAGCCACAGTAAACTCTGATTGCGTGACACAGATAAATGAATATTAAGCAAAGACAACTGTGATAGAGTAATAAAATGGGATGAGAAAGATACACTCACTCCCACTAACAGAAGCAGCAAACCAATGCAACAACCTGGGAAAAGTTTAGGAAGCCTGCAGTACTTCACATGGACACAAAACTCAAAATTCATATACAGTTTTGTGAAAAACAAAAGCAGTGATGTGACAAATAGCACCTGGGCTTTACTTTTTCAGAAATCAGCAATATCATAACGTGAACTAACTAGTACTCATTATTAAAATAAACATAGAGAAGTCTTAACTGATACTTCCCTGACCTAATGTTGTCACCCTTCAAGTTGCATGGGTTAATTCAAAATGTTGATTAAAAATTAAAACATGTCAATTTTCCACTTTTATCTTACAAGGAAAGACTGAATTTTTATTTGAAGTTTCACCTTTTTTGGTACCTTTGTAGACACATGTCACAATATCAAACAGATTCAACTTTACAGTTCAGTGAACACCTCATTTGTATCTCAGCAGAAATTTCTATTCATCTAATAAACGGCACAGCCAAAAGTAACTACTTTTGTAAGTAACTGGAGAATACAAAATGCTAAGAATCCTGACATGGTCCATTTATGATATACAAGCAGGAGTGTGGGAAATTAAGTACCACAGTTGCTTGTACCAAGTCGGAATGGGATATATCAAAATTCCAGTATGCTACAACACTGGAAGCTACTCTATTTTATTCTTAGACTGTGGACTGACTGCAAATATGGTAAAGCTGGTAGCATGACAATTCTAAAAGCAAGCAGACATTTATTTTAGATACTCATTCCACATGAAAGTTCACTTTTTATAATTACCACAGTTTATTTTGATAGATTTAATATTGCTGTTGAAAAAACCTACCACCTTTCACACTTCTTGCACTAAGAATGTTACAATCACTTCTAACAGAATAGTAGGTTAAAATTCATAGATTATATGGATTTTTCTTTCCACACATAAGGCAGAGGAACCACCACACCAAAGAAGATCACCATGATTTGGAAATCATGATGAAATCATAAATTGCCATGATTGGGAACAGAAAATGGGAAATAATCCAAGACAAGGCAAACCCTTTAAAATAAATTACTTTATGATATTTAGTAGGTAGTACGAAGTTTTTTAATACACTACTTCAATGTTACCATTCTTATCAAAAAATCTGATTGCCTATTTACAAGCCTACCTTAAAAATAAATATTGTATCTTCTATGTGCAAATAGTGTTGCTGACCTTCTGAACTTCTCCTAGCATGATTTCAGCGAAGAGATTTGGGTCAATTTTTGCACTAAAACAAATGACTGATGACACATCTGACTGTCCCAGGTCCGTTTTACTGGTTTCAAGATGAAAACATATCCAAAGAGTTACAGGATTAAAATTTCTTGTCTTTATGATTTTAAGTGAGAAACCTCCACAAGATCTGCCATGGAAGCCTCTTACTCCAAAGAAAAAGACTGCATCAACTAAAACTCAACAGTTTAATAAGAACTCTTTCTTAAACATTAAAAAAAAAATCCACTTGTTAAAAACATCTAATATTGTATAAAATTATTCCAAATAATCTTACATACCTGAGGGAGAATTATGAGCTGAAGCCAAGGATTTGGATTTTGAATCTGAAAGTCGAGAAATGCTGTTGGCTCGAGTTCTAGCAGAAACTTTACTGCTATCTCCCCCTGAGAGCAACCTTGAACCACTTCTGATAATTGCTTCTGGGGTACGAGATGAGGCAGTGCTTCTGGTTATTGTTGCTTCAGAATCGCTACGTGCTGATAAAGAGCCAAGTCGATTTCTGCGAGGCTGAGCAAGTAAGTCTATCCTGGAAACACTTCTCCTTCCTGAAGGAGGTTTTGACGTAGAACTTGTAGTGGACACCTCAGACGCCACGGAAGCCTTATCGGCATCAGCAAGCTCGCTATCTGAGACTTCACCAAGGCGTGCTCTGCGCAAGAGAGAAGTCCTTGTGGGACGAGGTCTTGGAAGAGTGGTAGATTTACTAGATTGCCCAGGTCCAACAGGAGAGGTTTTCGATTTAGCTGACTTCCCTTCCATCTTGGAATGTAAAAGTTCATCTGCTGAGGCAAAAGGTACTCTTCCATGTGATTTGCCAGAGTAGGTTTCCTGGTCAGATGATAAGATATCAGAAATGGCAGAGTGAGGTACGCTAGATGTTTGGTCATCATCTGTTAAATCCACTGATGGTTGTCTCATTCTTCCACTGGATTGCACAGTTTTGCGAGCATCAGCTCTGGACCCACCATCTGAAGATCGACTCTTAGTTTTCTTTTCCATCTTTTCTCTGGCACTTGTAGAAGTTTTTAAAGAATCCTTTGAAGGGGAACCAGTGGAACATCTATCTTTATATAAGGTTGTAAAGCTCTTCCTCTTCTGTGTGGATTTTCTTTCAGTGTCACCAGTAACAAGACTGATTGTGCTGGCTGTATCGACGTCTGATTCTGGTGATATGGAATTATCTCTGTTATAGCTAGGAGTGTCAGGACCTTCATCAGTTTTATTTTCTTCACGCAATTTAGCTTCAAGGAAAGCCATTACAGCTTCTGTGTCTTTTAAAATGAGTGTTGTATCTATACTGGAATCAGTGTCCATTGAATCACTTCTGTCACGTAACCTATTTGCAGACACTAAAGGGGCAGCAGAACCACTTTGCTTATTAATGTGAGGAATGAGTTCTATAGGTATATTTGTGCTAGGCTTATCTATAGTAAAGCTGCCTTGCCTCACTAATGGTTTTGAAGATTCCTTTTTTTCTCCAGGTATTTTAGGACTTTGTCCTCTAATGATTTCCTCATTTTTTCTTCTTTTTCCCTCAATCTGTGCCAACTTAATTTCTGCTTTATCTGTAACATGTCCAGGAGCATTGTCTTGATTATCCAAAGTTTTGGGTGACATAACAATCTCCTCCCTACCTTTCTCAACCTGGTTTGCGGCAGATTTCGTAGAGGATAATTTTGTGGGTGTCCAGTGTCCCTGCTCCCTTCTTTCTTGTTGTTGAATTTTTGCTAAAGCTTGTTTCACCACAGAAGTTTCTCTGCCAGTTTCAAGCCTCTCTTTACTGGGAAAAGAAAAAACTTTGTCTCCAGCAGCTTTGGGTGAAAGACCATTCATTGCTCTACTTGACTTAGCATCTGAGGCACGAGCTGGAGTTTCTTTCTCCTGAAGTTCAGTGTCTTGCTTTTCACCTATTTCTGACCTCTGATGAGACGCAGCTTTTGTTTTTGAGTTTTCATTCACTTTCTCCTCTATGGGAAGCTGTGGAAGTGTCCTCCTCTTTCGCTCACCTTGGCTGGTCATAGAAGCAGCTGAACCAGCACTTCTAACAGAAATACCAGACTCACTGATGTCTGTGTCTAAAAATGAAAGAGAGAAAAATATTTGAGAAGACAATCAACAGCAAGGCAAATAGAAATATTAAATGTTTAAGACTGCATAAGGCTAATACAACATAGAACAGAACTGGAAAGAGTTATCAGTCCATGCTGCTGTTCTGTGGCAAGATCAATTATATTTAGGCAAGTACAGATTGAAAAACATTTAACAAACTCTTTTAGGCAGTTGGAGCACATATACAAAGTTTTTATGATCTCACAGTAGGTTAAAATCGGTAAGAAATCACTATTATATCAATCAGCACACCATTACAACGGGAAGTGGAAAGCAAGTCTTACATTCCTAAATATCTTTAGGACCAGATTTCAAAACTGCCAAAAAGAGTAAGATCCTCCTTCTTCCTCCCTACTTGCCTGTTCCTCAGATCAAGGTTTTGTCTCATGGACAGACTACAACCTTCCCCTGTGAGACCCCACCTCACTGAGGCAAGAATCTGCAGTGCTGGGAGACACTGTTCAGCAATACTGAAAAGCCCCACTCGGGAAAAAAACTTTCTATGGTTGAGAGAGCAAAAATAATGTTTGTAACCCAAACAAGGCAGTGTAGTAGAAAAATGTATAGAAAATGAACATAAAGCATCAAAAGAACACAGTACTACTGCTAAGGCACCTTCACTGAATTCTTAAGCACTGCTCCTTAAGCAGAAAAATATGACCATCCCATGGACTGTTTCAAGGAATAACTGTTTTAGAAACCAAACTTTATTTTTCCACAATGATGACTGTGCCCTCCTTGCTCATTTAACACAGCAGTTGTGCTGTCAGAAACAAGCCTTTATAACTCAAAGGTGATAGAAAATTGGTCTATGAATTACTCTGAATATTTGGATTGAAAAAAAGATCTCTGCAGTTCATTTGTTAGCTGTTGCAATATAATGTGACACACTTAGTAACAGACATCTGCCAATTCCCTTTTTGCCAGGACAGATCTATAAACAACTGCTCTGAATACCCCGTTGGGATTTTCCTGTCAGGGCTTGCCACCAACATTGGTTGCTCCAGGAATATAAACTGGAGCATAGGGTTTCTCTCTCTGCAAGAATTCTCTAAGCGATTAATTGAATATCAACAATCATGCTGTACGTATTATACCTGCTACTTTCTAACCTTGCTCTTCAATCTATCTTTTCTCTTTGCAGTGTCATACCTTTGATGAAGAATGCAAAATGACTCACAGCTTTTTTTCTATAATCTATGTTAAGACATTGATTTAAGAAGCAGTAAGTACCTTTGAAATCTAAGCAAGGTTTTCTAATTCCAGGACTGTTTTTTTTTCTTGAAAACGATGAAACAAATTGAAGGTTCAACAAAAATCAGTATGATTTGAAGAAGACTGACGTGTCTCAGACATGCCTACCAGATCAAACATTTTATACATGTATAAGCATGTAACTTGTTTCTTGGTGAATTTCAAACAGCCTTTAGTACAAAAAGGGCATGGAGTTGTTCAGCATCTTATTTGGCTATATACATGTTATGTGAAGTTATTCAAATACTAAGATTTCTAAAGAAGATACAGGCATCTAAGTCAACAAGACAGATTTTGTGAATTGGTTTTTACATGAACATACCAAATGTTACTTTCATTACACCCTTGCTACTTGAATACTTTGTTAATTTCCTCTTTAGTATTTTAGAATTCTTGCAGTAGGGGTATTCACTGCACAGTAGTTGCTTCACTTTACCCCTTATCTAAGTTCATATAATGGTAAAAGAAGCCTTTATCTCTCCAAAGAAGATCCTAGGTAGTGTCTCATCTGAAAGTGACCATTTAAAACAATACCGAAAACAGAAGACCACCAAAGCTCCTCATTAACTACCCAAAGGATCAGTCTCAATAGCTACAATTTTAAGTGCCCTGTATGTACACACCCAGTCTTTTCCAATAGTGCAAAATTTGCTCTTAATTTCCATTATTCTGTGTATAGGGGATAATTTAATTATTGCCCTTTCCATCTCCTTTGCTTTTAGTATCCTTGACAAAGTTCAATGCTTATGAGGGGAGGAAAAGCTACAACAGAAGCAGCAGTCACTGGTAAGAATTATTTCATGCATTGATACAGAAGTGTATATCATGCAACATCAAAAGCAAAACTTCTGTGTAAAACTTCTCCCAAAGATGACAACAATCTCTAAAGTGAAACTGGCAGGCAGAAAAAAGCAGAAGAGAAGTAAGATTAAGTAACTCTTTTATAGTCAAAGAGTGCAGATGTTAAAGAATAAACCATTTAAAAATCAGAAATGTGAATAATTAAACTATGGAGAGACATAGCCTGAACATCTGGCACACACAAGAAAGGGAGACAAGGTTGTCCATTGCTAAGAAGGAAGTTTCTGGGTTTTTCAAGAAATAGAAAAGGTCTTCTGTATTTCCAAGATTAGGAAGGATATTATGCTTCACCTGAAGTCTCTCAGGTTGGATTGTTGAATACTCATTACACTGAAGTTCAATTTAGACTAACAAAGATGTAAGGAAAGAAACATACTATGCAGACCAACCCAAACTGTATTTAAGTAAAAGTTTCTCTAATATTAAACAGTTTATAAACTCTCCTGTTTTATTAAAATTCAGTGTAATACTGCCACTCAACTGCCATGCCAGACAACACTACTGCTGAGCTTGTTTTCATATTGTATCTGCTCAATGAAACAGAAGAAATTCATAGGAAACTAAGGCATTAGGAGTAAAAAAGCTGATAAAGTATAGTACATAATCATTCTTTTCTCCCTTTCACAGATTTTTTCAGCATAAATTATGACAACAAGAAGAGTTTTTAATACCATTTTCTAATGTAGCAGGTACAGAGGACTCCAGTCTCATGTCATCTTGGTCATGACGTGTGTGATTAGCAGCCAAACTGGCCCACTGCGATACCCAACGTTTACCTCCAGGGTTAGTAGAACCTTCCTAAGGAAGAAAAAAAAAAGCAGAAGAAAAATTGTAACTGTTTGATAAAAAGCATGCCATCTTTCCAGGTTTTTCCTGAATAGATATGCCAGACACTATTTTCCTGGAGGAAGATGAAAAAAATAGTTTACCTCAATAAATTTTAGAGTTCCCAGCTCTAGAATGGCAAACAAACAAACAAAATCTATATCATTGCAGAATCAGTACCAAATAAACAACAGCTCCTAGTGCAGTGAACTTTCAAACACCAGAACCTATATAAAATATATCAGAACATGTGCTAGTTCTAAGATCAGGTTATTTCAGTCCTCAGCTCAGAAGTGCAGGAAAAAAACATGGGGTGTGGGGGTGTGCTAAAAAATTTAAAATGTGCTTCAGGAACACAAGAAAGTGACATTTTACCAGTTTAGCAGACCCTCTTGTCCAGATGAAATATTGTAACTACTTCATTACAGAAAGACTACCTTAAGGACTGAAAGAGTAAGACAACTTATGATGGAAAGGAAAGGAAGCTCAGATTATTTGTTTGGCCTAAACAAAAATAGGAAGCAAAGATTAGTTTTAAACCATCCTACTGGGTAACAGTGACATCAATGTCATCAGTATTTTACAATTTTTTTGCAGCTAAATCAGAAAGGAAATTAATTTAGTTTCTTGATGGCAAGCCATCTGAAATTTTGAACATTTTTAAAATATAAAAAAGTATAGAATGAAATTGTCTTCTTGTGTTATTACAGCATCTTTTTTTCCAAAATGTCATTTCTAAATACAATGCAATGATACTGACTTATCAAATATATTAGAGTCTCTCTTCCTTACATCTCCAAAAAATGTCACCAGCTCTGATATGTCTTCAAATCGTCCTTTTAAAAACGCTGATTTTTGCCTAATGCCGTGGCCACTCTTGGATTCTAGTCTTTTATCAGGACAAAACACTATACATTTTTATAAAATTATTTAGCATAAATTGAATGGTGAACAATTTCACCTAATATAACTTTTTTCAAATTAGAAGTTACTTAGGCATTTGAAAAGCTTGAATTTATGATCTTGAATTTCTCCTGATTATTGCAAACAAGTGCAACGTCACAAATCTCTTCCAGAATGTGGTAAATTAAGAGACGCGGCAAGTAATTTGTTTGAACTATAATAAAAATTTGTGTACTTTCAATTAATTTTTTAGAATCAAAATGTTATAAATTGAAGTCTAACAACAGCAAAGGAAGGCAAACCAATGTTTCTGTTATTTATGAGCATTTCTGAAGACAATGTGAGATGCCAGTAATTATATTACAAAAACCATACAACATTCATGCACTGACAGCTACTGAGCTCTCATTTTTCTTTCCTAACACTAAACTTTCTTTTTCTGTCTATACTAGTGAACTTCCATTTAATAAAACAACTGATTATAGTCAAATCCAAACATGATAGATGTCCCAATCATCTTTGCTACCGAAAACTTTAACTAGTTCATTCTGTACCACCTAACCAATTTCAGAGACACAGATATGTGTCAGAAGTCTGAATTCTACTTCACAATGGAGAAACATATCAAGACTTTGCAGATTAACTGCGGCAAAGTAACATGAAAATTATTTTTCTTTGGATGTAATTACACTGCCAAAAAATGGTTTCTACATAGCAGTGAATATAAATGTGTGCTTTGCCAACTCTCTGTGTATACAGGCACAAACAACAACAACAAAAATATGCAGTTTCTTTTTATAGTAGTTTAAGCACATCCAAAAGGCATAAGGTATATAAAACACATATCAAAAACGTCATAACGGTCAGTTATCCTAATGTCCTTCCTATATTCCATATCAACCTGCATCTTACAGGCGCTCAAGTAAGCAATCCTCTAAATCTTTTCTTGAATACCAGAAGGAAGTTCCTTCTTTCAGAAAAGCTGGGTTTACCTGTGAGATAGCAGACTTTTACCTTCATGTTATATCTGCTTTCTCTAATGTTTATCACACATACAAAGTCAATAAGGGCAATAAATCTTCGGAAAATGTACCAAGAGATTTCTGTGGACTTACTATTCAGCCTGAAGATTTAGGGCTTCAGGCTCCTCATCTTGAAAAAATCCCCACTGCACACACATTACACCTGGAAGCATCTCCAGTTCTTGGTATTTCAGAACAGAGTAACATTTTTTTTAAAAATAAATTTCAATGACTAAAATTAATAAAAACATAAAATGTAAAGATTTCTTTTCAGACACATAACTCGTGTCAATCCAAACCTCTAAGAATCTTATTATGTAATCTTTTCATAAACTGAAGTGCTGTCTTGAAAGCAGTTCTTCCCTCCTCACTCTACCTGCCTCAGAACCACAATCCTCCGGGGTGATGATCTTTTACAAATTTCCATACATGATTTATTAACAGGCAATGTCTTCAAGTTATTCCTGGAACAACACTGACACCTATCTTAAACAGTTCTGTTTTTCTTCTGTTGAAAAGACTTACTCCCTTTATACACAAAAACCCAGCCATTGTACCCCACTCAGCTCTTACTTTGCTAGACTAATTGAACAGCACTGATCTGTTCTTGTGAGTTAAATCTCCGTTCCCATAACAATCTGAGTTATTTGTACCTTCTCTTGACTTGTATTCATCCTTCTTAACCAAGAATGGTAACAATTCTAGTGCTATTATTCACTGTGGCAATAACATTGCCCTTTTCTGCTGACAATACATTTCCTGTGATATTGGTGATACATCAGCCTACATTTTAGGATAACATCTAAGTTCAAAGAAAAAGTAAGTATCAAACCTCAAACTAAAGGGTTTGTTCTACAGGACGGCAAATTAGTGTAATTTGAGAGGACAAATAAAAGGAAATACACTTCTAAATACTGCACTTCTAAGACGCAATATAGTAAATATTTATATGAATTAAATTCTTCAATATTGAGAATGTCAGTAGTATTATTTATCTTCAGTGGGAAAGATTTAAAGTAGGCATTCAAAACAGCAAAAGGAACATTGTGGTCAATGGCACTGATGACCCTGACAATGCAGAACCATGTTGCTAACTGTGCTTTAGTCTTATAAAAAAATTTTAAAAAATTTAAAAAATGCAAACCAACCCCAAATCAACCAAAAAACAGAAGCGTATCAAACACAAAGTTGATAAACCATACTTTAAGAACTGTAGTTAACATAGACAACTGACTACTGAAAATAAAATGGAAGCTGAATGGATAAATTATAGCCCAAATGCCTGCAGTATTTTTATTAACCAAGCTCTCATAGTAAGAACAAATAATAATAAAACAACAACAATAATACTCTCTTTGTTCTCTACTGAATTTTTGTTCCTAAATCACACTTACCTTGGTTGGCAAGTGGCAGCTTATAATATAGAAAATAAACACATTTAAATATTTTAAATAGATGGATTTAGTATTTTTATTGTGTATATGTAATCATTGAAAAGGCAAGAACCAGTGCATTCAGGTTCAGTCCAACTGTGTCAGACACTCACTCTGCATTTTATTTATGACACACACTACTCCAAAGTACTTAAAGATTGTTGTATCAAAGAAAAAGCTGAGAATTGCTTTAACAAGAAAAGCATTCCAAGCATTTTATTCATGATACTTCACAAGCCCTGTAAAGCTAAGTTATTTAAGTTCAGAATAAGCTTGCAATCCCCACAATGACTCTAGATGACCCTGCCCTGCCTTGGCAGCAGGGTTGGACTGGATGACCTCCAGAGGTGTCTTCCAACCCTAACTATTTTGCAATTCTGTAAAATTGTTTATATAAAATATTTATAACTTCCCAGGCCATCTTTTCCATCTTCTTGAATAGAAATATCTTTGTTTTTTATTCTTTGCTTTTTCTATGCCAATCATGTTCTGAATTCACCTCATTCTGCTAAATCATCTACAGGAATAACTGTGATGGACAGCTGGAATAAGGTCCACCCACAATCTGTGTGGATGCAGAACTGGAACGCTGAGCTACTCTGACGTTACCTGACTATTTAGCCAAGATCTTCAGTAAGGTTTATTAACTTCTAATCTGCAGCTCAGTAATGCAGTAAGTCTTTCAAAACCCACAGCAGAAAAGATTGTATATGAGAAAATGACCCACATAGTTTACATATCAAACACATTTGCCTTTCCTACTGACAAAACAAACTGAGTGCAAGTTTTGGCAATAAAGACTTTAAATATAACTATCTTCTCTCAGTAGTTATCCTCATGATTGTTTTCCCATTATTTCCCTATAAAACACACCTCTAATTTTCTGAACTAGGTTCTCTTTTACTTCTCCATATCTACGAACCAATTTCTACTTTTAACTTTCTCTAGTAAACTTTCTTCTACCTTCATCTCTCCTTGACTCTTCTTACACCAATCTTTGCACCATCCACTGTGCTTATGACAGTTTTGCTCCTTGACTTACCGAACAATTTTAATTTTTCCCCCTATCATCATGCCTTGTAATAATATTATAAATTTTGCTAATAACCTACTCTCTCCCACTATATAAAGACCTTTTAATGCAGCAAAGCAGTCACAGTAATAAAACAGCATAATTCATGTAAATTCAACCTAAATCAAAGTGAGTTTTAGTATGTCATTGCCAGAAGGTTTCTTAAACCTGCTGTATGATTGCAGAAGTAGTCTCAGTCTTCTAAAAACAAAGTCTGCTATTTGCAAAATGTGACACCTGGAAAGACCAATTATGTTCATAAAATAAATCACATATTCTTCTTCTGCTTATGGAATTATAGAAGTGGAAAAATATCAATACTCTTTAAAACTGATAAGGCACAAAAGAGTTGAGTGCTGCAAAAGGAATAAAAAAAAGAACAGAAAGAATGTGGTTATAGATTTGTGCAAAGAAGCAAGGTGAAAAATCTTCTGCAGGATATGCCTATGATGTGTGGCAATACTTCACTTTAAGCTGTAACCTTAGAGAAACTCGTCAAAGGTACTAATCTAGACACAGTCACATACTCAGTGTCTCAACACTTCACAGTAGCTAAAATACAACCATGATAAATCACCACACCTGTAGGACAAACAGATTTGTAGATACTAAAATCAAAGTATTTTCATGGCAGTCACTCTAAGTCATACTTTAAGCTCTTGATAAATAAAAAAAGAATTGGTTATTTATATAAAGTTTGCTAAATTACAGGATCATACTTCAGAAACAGTTTGCGAAGGGAAGTAGAAGTGTTATGTACTTCATTAGTGTTACCAGTTCATTCGGCTCCATTGGGATCCTGTTCTGTTCCAGACACATTTCAAGAGAGTTTATCCATCACAATGATATCCCAAGATTTCAATATGCAATATGATCAATATTTAGCCTGCGTGCATATTCTAAGTCATATAAAGCCAGGCATTTTCCTCTGCTTCATCTCTCACCAACTGATTAACTTATACAGAGTCTGAATCAAGTAATGTAAATGACTTATCACGAGTGGAACCTTACTGGAGAACTTAAACTGTGAATGTAAAAACCTAAAGTCCTCTGGCTTCGGAGAAGAAATCTGAAAAGTGTCATCCACCATTTTTTCCTAGCTGACTTTTATCATGCATTAAATGCATACATTTTATTTGTGAATTTTAATATAGTTACTTGCTTTGGGCTATAAAACATAATCAGCATTTCCTCGGTTCTGCTGCAGAACTTACATGAAGTGCATACTGTGCAAAATTATGTTGTTGCAAGGAAACTTCTGCCACATTTCCACTTGTGTTAGTGCACATAGAAAGGCAGCGAAGTTTTAAAACCTTCCAATGTAATGTCCCTGTCACTGACAGAGAAGCTTTGATAATGCAATAAAGGCCGAGAAGAAATAAAATACTTATAGATCTGAGTTAATCTTTTCCAGGCAAGATTTTGTTTCCTTTTTAACACTTACTGGTCAGTTCTTAGTGCTCTCTTTTAGTGGAAGAAAAAAGAAGACCGTCAAAAATTAAATTCTACCTCTGTGTCAAGAAATCCAGTTGTATTCAGTGGTCTTTTTTCTTCCAGCACTACTGTAGCAGAATTTATAGCCCAATCTTTTACTAAATCTTTCTGGTTCTCGTTGATAACAGGCCTATTATAATCCTGGCTGTCATCCACTCCAAATACCTGAAAATGAAACAAACCATTACATTCATTAACCCAATACCATCCTTATACAATGTTCAATGTTAATGGATGGATGGTGGCATGCTGGATAGTGAGTATAAATAGGTTTTATTGTATTATGCTTATCTATCACCTTGGTGCAAACTACAAACTAAATAGAAGAAATACCTACAGCAATTAAAAAAAAAAAGTGGAAGTCTATGTCGACATTGTGAAAATTCAAGGAACTGCTAGTTGGAATGGTCAGATATGAAAAAATGACACTTTGATGAAAGGAACACAGAGATAAAAGCAAAATCATTGCAAAATCCGTTTTATCAATTAAGGGAAAACTCCGACAACTGGAACCACCAAATTTTCAGATTTTTGCTATTATCTAATGAAAATAAAAAATACAAATGCTTGCATTTGTTATTAACATGCTTATTGAATTATTTCTCTAATACAACCAAAATTTTAGTGTTTCAATTGTTAGGGACTTAGCAGATGTTAAAAGTCCACCAGGTTTCATGAACCATGTAGACTCATCATATCCAAGATGTGATTTGGCATAGTTCTTTTACTCTACACTGTTTCCTAATGATGCTTACATTAATCCCTTCTGCTTATGCCAGAATAATTTTCCCATGACATTTTAAAAACATTGCTCAGAAAAAAATACTAGAAAAACATTATTACTAAGGCAATTTAGTAATAAGAACTTTAGTAGGAGAACCACCATTCTGTTTGTCAAATGTCTCATGAGTCATAAAAAACAAGGAGTATGAATTGCTTTCAGAATTGATGCATAATCAAAGACATTTTAGAAAATACTTTTTATCTTGGAAACATGTAATTTATGAAATATGCAAATTTCTGCCTAAGAAATAAATTCACCCCTTTACTACTAGGGACTTAGACATTAAAAAATTCCAGAATAAAATGAACCTCCCACACACGTTAAAATTGCTTTCCAAAAAGTTAACTGCTAAAATCAAAAATTGTTTTGTCATCTTCACAGATGTTATGCAAAAAACACTACTTGTGCAGAAGAGGAAAAGGTATACAGAATTCTTCTTCCCCAAAAACATGCTGTAATTCAGTTTTGCACAGCAAAGCTAGAGGACAGGTTTATCACAATTCTGAACAAGTTTAATGTCTTCAAAATGGATTCACCACTAGATGGCCACAAACCATAATGTTGTCAAGCTTCTCAGAAGCAGACAAAGGAAAAAATAATAGTTAAGCACCCTGTCATTCAACTCCTTATGCTCTTCTAACTGTTCAGGAAAATCTTGCTACAGCATTACAACATTTAGAGCTGAGGAAATTTTCTCAAATGCACTCGATTTGTATTTTACTCTCACAAAAAAGCCTGCTTTCCTGGCATCTTAAAATTCAGGCAGTGCTCCTTGAATTTTCAATTTATACATAAATCATATCTCGATTCTCTGGATTAGAAGTTGCTTATCAGTATTTACAAAATATTTATTTTCTTCTTTTAAAAAAAAATGTCATAACTTAAATTTTTGCTTCCATGACATTCTTTTGATTTGTACAGCTGTTGCAATTATTGCAGATAGAAACCAGTTACCATCCACTCACTCCTTTCTTTGAATATATCACTCCTTTGCAGACACTTTTTTCTTTGGGTACCATATTTCCATTGATTACAGAATTTTACATATTCTTTTAAATGAAACGAAGTTCTGGTATTATCGCAGAAGCACCTGAAGGAAAATATGAATTCCACACTTCCATATCTAATCAGGACTGCAGAAGCAAATTGCTGTCTGTAAATTGCTTCATTTTATCTGACAGCACATTAATTTACCATGCAAATTTCTTTACTTGTATCAGAAATAACACTTCTTTCAGTCTTACCTTTTCTAGCACTGAACTCCTGTTTAAGCAAACGTGGTTATTCTTCTTCTATTACTGAAATTATTGAAAAACCAAATTTGAATATTGCCTATTTTTTTCTGCGAAAGGTAATATGGATATCACTAAGACCCAAGTAATAGTACTCATAATGTTCCTTCTCTTTATACAGTGGGATTATCAGAAGAGATAAGCAAAATATTTGGATACAGTATTAATAGAAAGAAAAGTAAAACATCTTCTCCAACAAAAGTATATTTTTATACTACAATGTCATTCTGCATTTGATATGTGCATGCACATGTCCTAAGTTCCAGTGCTATACAACTGCAAAGTTCCACTTCTAACAAGAAAGAAGTGATGCATGTAAGTGTGATGTAGCCCAAAGACTAAATTTCAGAATTGTGATATATAAAAAACCCTTGAAAAGAGTGTTACTAACACATAACTAGGAGTTTAAATACTGAAACTATTCACAAGATAAAACAATACATGTTTAGTATCTGACAACATTTAGATCATCACGTAACGCCTGTCACACACCTGCAGAAAAGCAAGACTATCAGAACTTCAGGATTAACCAATCCCCACACTCCATTCATCAAATAATGAGAATATACCCCATTTATCAAATAATGAGAATATACCCCCAACAGAAAAAGCTATGGAGTAACTTGAATGTTTCTGCTGAAAATCATCTCTCTACCATTTAGAAAATGTAATTTGCTCTTTCTTTGTTGCTACAATGTGTGCGAACAGTGGGCTGTTGTGACTGAAGCCTGAATGGATAGAGACTTTATCTTCCTACAAAGACTAAATTACATTCTTCAAGGTTTCCAATTCTTTAGATGTTTCTGTTCTTTAAATATCTCCGTGATTTCAAAGTCATTTAAGGGAGGTCTAGAGGGTAACTTAATCAAACCACGAGAATACTGAGGAAATGCTGATGACACATATTGCTGCAACTTTCATCTATTAAAATAGAAAGACTGAAATTTCTTTCTGTAAAGCTTGTATTTTTCAGAAGCAACTATGAAATGTGTTTTGATTAACTGTGGTTTTGGGAACAAAGATGAAGCCAGATTCCACAACACAGGTTTGGACATATCAAGCTGTTTGAAAAATGAGAAGCAAGCCTTTTTTGTTTTATTTTTGATAAAGGAGGTAAAATAATTCTATGCATTCTATGTATGTGACTAACCATCACAAATCACACATATCCGGCGCACAGCTATTAATTAAAAAAAAAAGGTTTCCTAGATCTTTTATACCTTTTTAATAGCACTGTAAACAATAGGGACTTTCACAATACCCTGATCTTGCTTTTTTTGAGATAATCCGGGGAACAAGGAGTAATGTAAAAAGAACAAATAAAGAACAATTCCTAGAAATATTTTTAAAAAACCCAACAAATCAACAGATATTAATGCTTTCTTTAAGGTGTAATTTAAACCAGAACTACCAGAGAAAGATATTTTCAAAGTATCAGCTTCCTATAAGCAATCATCCTGGAAAGCTACAAGTTTTTATGCCCTGTTCTGCCCTATTGTTTATTTTTCTGAAATTATATTTTAGCAGGAAGATTACATTATTTCATCCTGAATGTCTCAAATTTCATGAAGTGACAAAACAAAAAACCAGGACGAAAATTTTCCCACAAACCCTGAAAGTTGACTAACAGGGAAAAATCTAGACACCCCACCAATCTGCACCATTTCATGGGTCTATGCCATGTGGCTGTAACGGCAGAACAGACACAAACACAGCATAAACTGTGGTGGCGCTGTTTAAAAATAACTACTTTATGGATGGGTATGAAGCATGAAAATTTCCATTGCAAATCAGGACATTTTGAATGGCAAGGGAATGATGACAACTACATTGCTGTAGAAAGCCGAGACCCATCTACAAAATGTTCTCAACGTAATTTTGTTTAACCTACAATCCACTTGGCCTCTTAAGCAAATGAATTAACAGGTGATACAAGAGAGACACTGCCTAACTGGGGGAGCTCAGCAGGGGCCACTGAGATGGCCAAGACTAGAGCATTTTACCTGTGGGGAGAGCGTGGGGAAGCTGGAATTGATCAGTTCGGATATGGGAAGGCTTTGGGGTTGCCTAACAGCAGCACCCCAAGTACTATGGGGACCTATCAAGATGACAGCAGGCTCTTCACAGTGCTACATTGCAGGGGGACAAGGGACAACTCACGTAAGTTGAAAAAGGATATAAAGAAAAGGTTTTTCACTCTGAGGACCATCAAGCAAGCTTGCCTAGACTCTGATCATGTAGGGTGTGAAGATCCAAATGGATCAAGTCCTGGGCGATCCTGGCTGACCTCAAAACTTTTTTGAGCAGGGGGTTGGACTAGAGATCTCCTTTCCAGGTTATGTGATTCTATGGCCCATAAGAACAGCGATCTTACAGAAAAACTTAGCATCTTAGGTCTCCTACTGCAAAGTCTTGAGAAAGCCCCAAGTCTCCTACAGCAGCAAGGCCAAGAATTAACAAAATCTAACATGATAAAAGCAAGACAGAGATCTTGCAAGAGGTACTGACATGTTTTCTGAGAAAGCGTGAGTTACAGACCAAGTCTGAGCATGTGCCTTGTCCTCTTTGGCAAAGGCTGATTTTGTAGAAAGCAGAGTACTCTATTTTGGCAGGTCATGTAAACTTCCCTGTGACAACAACGCATGACTTAGAGCTCACCTGCTCACCACCATGGCTGCAACACAGCTCTAACACAAGTTAGCTTTAGTGATCAGGAATTGGTCTTGTTCATTCTCCTTTCTCCTGCCCCAAAGCAGATGAATCAATATTTTTGTAGCACAGATGAACTATACTAGAGCTGAACACAATTACTTTAGAATTAACTATCAAGTTGATTCCTTAAAACCACAGAAGTCAATTTTCTTCCTCAATATGTGCAATACTTTCAAGAAATTAAAATAAAAACTGGTCAGAAAAAATGGCAACAGGAACCATTTTTTCTGAATCAAAAGGCAGAAAATGGTTTGCTAAAAAAAACCCCATACCCACAGCCCTCATCTGATGTTCTCCTTATGTGCTTTTCATAAACTTTAAAGTCCTTGACAAAGGAAAAAAAAATTTCCAGTTGTATCTGATTTAGATGCTTTTCAATGTTCATAATATCTGGACTTCACACTTACTTTAAACTATTTCATGGTGTAAGAGGATCACACTGCATACTATAATTATTCCGTACTTAATGACCACAGAGTTCCTCATCCAAATCATTACTGAAGATACTGATATAAATGGGAAAAAAGTATAATTTGAGACTTCTAATAGGTATGTTCACCCAGTTTTATAGCAAATTATGCATATTAGAATGGGAATTCTATTGTACTCATTACTTACTGACTACACAAAGCATTAGAAAGCATTTCTAAGAGCATGAACACAAACTAGGAACATAAATTTTATTCAAATACAAATCTGAAGAATCCTATCTAGTTTAAAAATTTTTAGTTTCTTAAGTTTCCCCAGTAATCTTACTGCTGAAGTCTTAATTAAAAGGATATACAGTAACTACCAATAATATAAATAAAATTAACAGAAAACCAACAAATAAATAATAAGAATTGTAGTTGCAATTCCTGTTCATTAGTGATGGTATTTGAAAAGTAAAATTATTTCAACAATTTTTTTCTATTCTGTCAGATCCTAATAACAGTCAGGGACGTAATCTAGAAACGTATTTGAAAAGGATCATTATTTGAATGCTATTAATTTCAGTGTCGGCAATCTGTATAAAAGAAACAGAATAAAACCCAATGACAAGACAGACAAAGGGAATTCAAAGGTGAACAGTTTAAAAAAAAAATTAAGCAGAGCAATGGTAAGGGACAAGGATTAAAAGAGGATCATGGCAAAATTAACAAGGAACAAATTATTTGATTTGAAATAAGGTATTTGTCATTGTAAAGTGACGGGAATGCAAGTTATGATAGCAATTACGTTTCATAACCTTTTAGGGGAAAGGAAAATAATGAGTATATTTGCTTGTCACAGAAGTCAAAAGATTTCAGAAACTGAGCAGTGAACTCATAGTCAGACCACCAAAAGACTAATTTTAAAAAAAAAAAGGGAAGAAGCACGATTTTGGAAATACAAGCAGGATTTCAGGACTTGAGCAGAGTTTGGTTGTACTAAGAAAGAAGAAATTTTAAATAAACCCCACTCAGAGGATGATTGATTGATTGATTGATTGATGGCAAGAGAGGATTCCAGAGAGCAAGGAAATGGAAGAGACTCCAGATCGTTTCGGCAGATCATCTCGGCAATGCTGCATTTAGTGCTCAGACTGAGCTCCTGACCATTCTTTCACAGAAGGTAGTTCAGGCATTCATAATATAGAGTAAATCGGTCATTTAAAGTCAGTTATTGATTACAGAGAAAAGACAAAAGGCAACGTTTTTTCCCACGTTTCAGAAAGTCTGATGAGATGAGAGTACAGTGCCTCAGCTCACTTTGTGTTTAACTACTGCACGAACTGTGTTTAACCAAGCTGCTTCTGAGGAGTTTCATTTTAATAGTTTTTGCTTGCTCTTGGCAGTTATCCCAGCCATCCCAGGCACACAGACTGTGTTCTGTGCAGGGCATATCTCATGAATAGCCATGGAGTCTCACAGAAGCTGTTTACGTCATTTTAACTCTATATTGAAGTTATAGAATCCGATGCAAGATGTTCTAGTATAAAAAAAGCTACAAAGGCAAATGAAAAGGATCAACGAGCCAAGTCTAAGGACTTCCTCTTACCAGACACCAGTTACATATTTACATGCATACATATTTTGTCCCTGTTTGCTACAGTGAAGAATTCATTTTCTTTGGGATTCCAAATTAAAAAGGAAACAATACATTTAGAGGCTGCTAAACTCCTCTCCTCATAAGAAGAAAAGATTATAAACATCCTCTGAACTCTTGACAAAATTTATAAGCTCAGATGTTTGCATAGGCTTCCACTGGTCTACTGCTTTTTCAGCACTGTATTCATAAAATAGTCATTCTGCAAAAAAGACACTCTGTAGGGCTAAAGGCATTTCTCTAAAAGAAACTGCTGAAGCAATGGTAAAAGCTATTAAACCCAGAGAGTGTGAAAAGACAGAAGACTTGAAAGTGATTTTCTGAAAATAAATTTATCTATCTTGGTTCCTTAAACAGTCATTGAAACATACTGAGATATTTTCAGGTAGTTTTTCCATATATAATACAGAAAAAATTGCCAAGAGGACTTCCACAGCATGTATGCTAACTCCAGAACAAGAGGAGTTATAACAATAAGAATCTGCAAGATCGTTGATAAATTTTTAATGTTTGCAACAGAGAACACAAGATCTGGAATACAAACTTTATGAACACCTGAAGCAACAATGATAAATCATTCCAAAGTAAAACACTCCTTGAAAAACACATCAGCTAATAGTAGCCAATATTATAATGTGCTATGAACAGATATACCCTGGGAGCAAAAAGAATAAGGAGATTCCATTTTATAACAATCACTTTTCATAACAGATTCTCATTCATGCACATACTAAAAAAAAAAAAAAAAAAAAGAAGGAAAAAAAGTCAAACTGAAATAAGTATCACCATGAGAAGGACATAGAAAAAAGAACCGCAAAATGTGCTGTCTACACTGAACACCAATATAGTTTTCACCCCATAATTGCTATTCCAAATTTTTAAAGAAGAAAGAATCTCTCTCCAGATTGTGTCAATACATTAAGATTTCATATATATTCATTGCACGGTACATATCAAATTGAAGGTGATAGCCTCCACATTAAAAACCAGATCATTATTGTTAGGGCCTGTCTATCTACATGAACGAAGACTTTAAAACATCCAGAATATGGCGTTTGCATTGAAAACAAAATCATTACATGGCCACAGTAAGCCTTTCTGAAGATGGCAGAAGGACGGATTGAGGGTTGATTTTGATACATATTTTCAAGTCTTCTGCTTGGGAATCAGCATGAATCAGTTGAATTTGTGATCTACATTTACTGTGCTGATGAAAAAATTAATTATTTATCAGGAAATGTATATGAAAATAACATAAATTGAGTAAAAAATTTAGGGACCAAAGAAAACTTGAAGCCAAATGCTTCCATATGCATATGAGCTGCTATAACATACCAGATTTCCTGGTTAGCTTATGGGACTTGAAACATCAATATAGCCTCAGTTCTATTCTAACCCTTCCCACAAATGAATAGAAGAGCTTAACTCTCCTATAGTAAATTCTACAAAATATTTCCATTTTTAAATACCCTAAAATGAAACCGGCTGAAGAAGAAAGACAACAGAAAACCCTACACAAAACAAACAAAAAAAGACCCCTCAAGAAAACCCCCAAAGACCTTGGAAAAAACTATTGAGTTGCTTTTTATTTAGTGCAATAGCCTCAAAGTATTTAATATTCCAAACACAGGCAGAATTATTTGCACATTCATTTATTAATATTTATTACTGGCAGTACTTTGCTTTATTGAAAAAGGAAAGTCATTAGCATGATAATTTGGTCTCTTTATATCAACAAAAAAGGAAGATGAACTGCAGAAGCATCATTTTGAATTCTTTCATCCACTGACAGACTTACCTTTTTTGTGGCCTATGAAGATTTTTTATTGTGATATGACTGCTGAGAACAACTTTCTTCTAATAAATCTGATTTATTTTAAAAATGTAGAATGGATAGAAAATTTACAACTTGTAGATAAAAAGAGAGCAATTGCTAAGTGTTAACAGAAGAAAGCACTGAACCTATCTAAAGAGCAGAAAGACTGGATGCAAAGGAAAAACAAATCCTACAACTGTGCCCCATTTACTCGTGTATTTTGTGTGGTAAAAGTAACACTGAAAACATGTTCTAAATCAAATCAAGATCCTGAATTTGTTTTATGTTGTTCTTAGCTGTTACTACAACAATAAGACCATTATTCTGCTAGGAAGAGTTGTGGCTTTCTGATGCTATTTGAATAGAGGATATTTTATGCCACATATGTTCAAGGTGGGCTTTGTGGTATATAAGAGCAGCTTGTCTTTACACACTGATGAAATTGCTCTCAATGGCAATTTTAAAAAGAGCTCTACAAGCATAAAAAGAGATCCATCATCTATTTTTTTCCTCATGTTAATCATGTGTTCATTTTCTGAACCTTAGACTACCAACCAATTCATACCTCTCTATGAATTTAAGTGACATTTGAACACCTGGATGCAGAAATATCACTGGCTAATGAAAGGGACTTCTAGCAAGCAAAGTTTAGTGCTATTTCTCAAGTATTCTCTATTCATAAAGAACACCAAGACACAACCATACATTTCTACTTGCATCTTTTTTTAATGTTTACAATTGAAAACTACCTGCGTATGTACTCTGTTTTTTCATCTTAAAATATTTTTTTTTAATTCTTGCAAATTTGAACGTCATATAAGACACAAGCCACAACGTGTTTGAAACCTTTCATTTTAGGTAAGTAGCAGACATTCACCCCAAAACAAGTTATGACTGCAGATATATGACTACACCTCTCTGTTAGGGAAAAGAATCAAAATTAAAAAGCTTTTCTCTGTTACTGTCTTCCTCTTTCTGATAATGCATTTTTCTCACATTCTCTTCTCAAAAGGCTTTAAAATGGTTGAGAAATAAAGCTTCTGTCATTCGCTACTCTACTCCTTTTCTGCTGTAGTGACAATAGTTTTTTCTTAGAGGCTGAAAGAGCACCAGAGGAAATAGTGGATCCTTAGCAATCTCACTGAAATGAAGATGCTGAATAAGCAGGATGGCATAGTTTTTGGATTTTTTTAATCATTTCACACAACCATCTATTTTTCTTGAGACTATTTCCTAGAATCTTTAGTAAAAGGCTACATTACATAAAACCAGTACTTTTGAAGGAAGAAATACAGCTCAACATTAAGGTTTCTACCCCCCCCCCCCCTTTTTTTAGAATTACACAGACAGATGGGTGTTTTCCATTTTTTTTCCCTGAGAATTTTACCTTTGATTTCATGCATGTCTCTCTTGGATTCTTAACTCAAATAAGCATTAATAATCCCACCTTGATTTTTTTACAATTTAATACTACTCTTGCATTTGTGGTTTGCTCTTATGTTCCTTTCCAGAGAAGAAGTAAGGCTAACATTTCCCAAATGAATGAGTCACACTCAGAAGTAATCTTTGGATATTTTGGTGATTCTTGTCCTTTCCTCCAATAAAAGGGAAAAAATACCCAAACTCAGAAGTACTTTATTCCACTGAAAATTCTTCAGGTTAACCCCACAGAGATTTTAGCACCATTCCAATGTAAATTGCTACTGACATGACTGCATTATTTGTGCAAAAGTTTCAGAAAGTGATCCTTGCTATTTGTAGTGCATTTTCATCCAAATCATAGCAAATTAAACTCTTGAATTTCAACTAAACTTTTGACCCAAGAAACACCTTTAAATGAGACTCAATTGAGCAGGCACGGTAACTACTCAGAGGAAGGATTGACTTCCCAACAATGAAAGAGTGGTTACACTGAAATAACTGATAAAATAATTCTCTTAAATCCTCAATGAAGAAGCAGAGGAGTCAACTGAAGTCCTTGTCTTATACCTCACTTATCCCCCTTTGGCAAAGTAAGATTATCCAAAGCATTAGCAATTTAAAATAGGAGGGAAACAAAACTGAGCTCAGCTGGAGGACAAAATTTTGGCTTCCATTTGGTTTAGATTTTCTTCGCTGGCTGTTTTTCTGCACTTCATAAAAATAGTATCATACTACTTTCATATTACCAAATCAAATAAGAACTGCATAGCAGGACTCTTTGAACTGGGTGTAAAATATAGTGTTTGTAAGATTTCAGCACAGATACTAAGTGAAATGATACAGAAGACCTTGAAGAAAAATCATCTCTGCTTTATTTCTTAGTAAATCTTTAATACCTAGCGATGACACCTTTTAAGTTAGCAGTAAGGGAAATTTATGATATCCAAAAGCTTTTTATATAACACTAAGATTATTAACTGATAGTTTACTACCATCCTTAAGGCTTCCATCCATTTCCTGTTCCTGAATCTCCCTGTCACAGGAGAGATTTGTTGCAAACAAAAAACTGTCTTCAGATCATCTGAACAGGTACTGAAGACCACAAAAAATTTGAAGATTTTATTAACACTCTCAGGCACATGGTGTGCCTCTTGGTGTTTTCTGCATAGGGCTAGGAGTTTGACTCAATGACCCTAATGGGTCCCTTCCAACTCAGCATACTCTATGATTTTAAAATTTAGACAGTATTAACATTTTAATCAAGTAAATAAATTGTCTATTTTCAAATGTTATTACTTTTTGTGGTTTCCAAACCACAAAGTAGCTACACTTGAATAGCTACACTTAGCTAAAACTCAACTTAAAAATTTTCTGATGCAATTTAGTTGAAGATTTAAAATTTAAGAATAAAATGCAGAAATTTGTAGTTATTTAATATTCACTTGCTTCATTTGGAATGCTTTTAGTTCTCAAATGTTTTTTAAATATTGACTCAAAGAAGTAAAAAAATTTCCTTTTCAGAATTCGTATGTGGTGCAACTATTACCATTATTATTTTATTGAAGATGATACCCTGGACTTTAATCCCTGTCCCCAAATGCTCCAAAAGGTATTTACCTTTTCTAAAAGGAAACTATCTATAATAAAATTTCCTATTTCCCCACTACTTCAGAATTTTTTTTTACAAAATCAAACCCGTGAAGCTAGCTTGTCATGCAAAAAATAATTTTCAACACTAGCCAAAATTAATTCTAAATGTATTAATGTATTCAGCTCTGAAAAGTTCTAGAGATGCAAACAAATCCTTAGATAATTCTACAACAATAAGTGATGCATTTCCTGTTCAATTAGCAAAACCCTAGCCTAGAATTGGATGCAGGCATTCTACCACAATAGATTATCCAGGAAAACAACAAAACCGGAAAAAAAATCCATTTCAAGAGTCATGTTAAGCCAAATGATTAAACATAGCTTCTCCTACCCATATCTTCCTGTTGAACGCAAAGGAAAGTTATTTGCAGTTATTTAACACAGTTTTTAAACTGCAAATAAAATTTGTATTGCTCTTTATATTTCTATTGTTACCAATAAGCAAACTAGAAAATTCACATTGCTATCATAAAAATACTTTTGGAAAACGAAAGCAATTTTATACTTACTCTTTATAACTAACACTGAAGTTCAGGTTACTGCTACTGAATATACTTCTTTTAATAAGCATGGAAAACATTTACAATCTGTATCTATATGATAATTTGGATGGAACCAATTTATACACTGAAAACTAGAGAGACAATAGGCTTTTAAGAACAAGTGAGTATTTCCACAGGGACATAAACCACCCCCATAAAAATACCAGTTAAATGATTCTTGATGCCTAGCATTTTTACAGTATGGAAATATTTTGGAAACACATTAAAACTACCAAATTTCAGGAGAAGAGCAGTATGAAAGAGGAATAATATTTAGCCAAATGCCTGCTGCTGCTTTTATTATGACATTTCATATTTCATCTTTATAGACTGGTTTAAAAGCTTGTGTTACAGCAGCTTTAATAAGCAGAACTGAAGTGGCAGACTGCTGCCCCCACACCACATAGCACATGTAACATCAATATACCTTTTAGGTTTCTCACCTTGTCTATCATTTTGCGGGCTTCCATTTCTTCAGAATTGGGATTTTCCAACTCAATAGTGTAAGTACCTTTGTCACTCTGGTCATCCTCATTGTCCTTTTCAGTAGCAGCAGAAATTTGGCTTTTCAACTTTTTGTCCATCTCCTGGTTCTGATTAGGCCTATGGCCAAGGCTTCCTGAACTCCTTAACAATGCAGCTTGTAAGGCAGGCAATGCAGCAGAGGGCTCTTCCGATTTTTGTTTTAGAAGTCTGGCATGAACACCATGTACTGCTCTGTGATGGGATGAGCTAGCTTGCACAGGTGAAGGGACTTTCTCTCCTGATGCAGGTTTCACTCTATCAGCTCGTGTCTGAGATGTTGGAGATGAAGATTCTGGGCACAGAGCTCCTACATTCTGAGAAAAAGAGTAAGACCGTCTCTTGCGAGGATGGTCTTCATCAAAAAACTCAATCATAAAGGCAGTCTGACTCACACCAGCTTGCTCTTGCTGCTTTTCTGTGGAATGCACCTTCTGGTGTGACTTTTTCAGCTCTGTGTGAGGATGCCTTAAGTGTTCTTCAAGTGCTGCCCGTTTACTGTAATGCCGGTGTGCACCAATATTTTCTGAATCGCTTTGTGTACCATCATCATGCTTATTCCCTACAAGCAAAGCAAAACAACATACAGCACAATGAAACAAAGAAAGACTCCAACACAACACATACAAAAAAGCCAAGCGACAAACTAGAGAGGAAATTATTTCAACCTGGATTTCTGTTTAGACTCCAACAGCTTACAGTACCTGCCTCTGCAAATTTTGTACAGTTCCTGGCAATGCAATCAATCTGTTACAAGTGAAACAACAAAACATTTTAGAAAGCTGATCAGTAACAGCAGTGCATTTGAAATATCCTTTCCCCAATATACTCATCTGTGAATACTTATGAGCGAGATAGAAAAACCAGCATTTTACCAGCTGTACTATAGTATGCTTTTGAATTGTATCACTTTTGTTACAGAGCCAGTTGATTACAAATGACTACTGACACATTCCAGGCAGGGTTAAGAGGAAAAAGAAAACCTTAATAAAGTCCTTCCGACAGTGGAAAGAGAGTCACAGTTCATATTGCTGGATTCATCCCACATTTACAACAGTTTATCATGAGAAATGTCTGCTTAAAATTGGACTGAATTCTTTATCACTCTTTCCAAGAAGAACAATGAGATTTTCCATAATTCACTCCACTCAGCATCTGATGTATGCATGTAAAATGGTTGTTATTACTTATTCATTCCACAAACTACTCTGAGATCTATGAATAAGGATTGCATTTCATAAATCATACATACACCTACAAATATACTTCGCAATGGTACCTGAAAAAGCACGGAACACTGGATACTTACACAGAGTAAGTATATTTAACACAAAGCAACTTCATGTAGAGTGGAAGTGTCAATGCTTTTAAGTTTTAGCTCAGTATCTGGGAAGGAACAGTTTCACCCTCTTTGAACTCTTTTGGATCAAGTTTTACTCATATATATATAGAATGTACAATTTCAGCATTTTTAATTCTCAAGAGGATAGCTTTTTTAAGGTTTTCTCATTTAAATAGTTAGGATATGCAGCTACTATTCAGTTAAATAATAATAACATATTGGCTAATCTTACTTATCAGACTAATACCACTGAAAACACAGCTGAAATACCAACTTACATTCCTCTTTTCTATTTATTAGAATAATGCCTACAAAAATGATATGATGATTCATATACTTCCAAGTAATAATAAACCAATATCAACACCACAGTGAAAGTCATAAAACATAATTCTAGCAGTGGAACTTCAGTAGAAAATATTATAAGAAAAAGATGAGGAGAAAAAAAAACAAACCTCTGAGTTTTATAAAAAATTCACACTTTCAAAGCAGCTAGGTATATATTCTACCTAAAAATACAAGTAATGAGTGAGATTACAAACAGCCCATAGAAAATTACAAAATTCAGATATTTATTATGGCCATATGCATCCCATAACTTACACCTCCTTCAGATGAAAATTAATCATACTTTGAGAAGTTTCTGCCAGGAAAAGACTTATAAACAAAGCCTCTTCCTATTTATCAAAGTGTCATGGCTAGTATTTTAAAGCATGTTCATGAATACAATACATTTACACGAAGGCCAAAGAATGAGATTTATACTGGAAGAAATAATATACCATTATCTTTTTGCTAGCACATTAATATAATTCTGCTTTCAGAATTTTATTTTTAGCTTAATTTGAAAGAGTCAGCCTTAGAAAGCAGACTTTTGATCAAAACGGCAAAGAATGTTGTACCTAGTCCCAGCTGGTTTAAGAGCTGGGCATAATGTTGCAGAGCTAAGGAAAATCAGAATTGTAGGGTTAACCTGCTCAAATTATAAACAGAAAGTAAGAGTGACTTGAAAAAATTCATCAGGAGTTGCCATTCTGAAAGTTTGAATGGTACTGGAATCTTCATCTGAACATCAAGACTATCTGCTTCTCTATTCTGTTAAGTGACACTCCAGAGAAAGTACACTTATTATGTGTAACATTTGATTTAATTTCATTTGAAATGTCACTGTCTGCAATAAATGAACGTTTATGATCACCTGGAACTCCATTCAACAGAAGCACTCTTATAAACATGATAATCCACTAGCTGAGTATAAAAATTGAAGCTCTTGCTTTAATTCCGATCTCTGACTCAAACTTGACTCCACCAAACATGATCCATATAAGCAGAATGACTATGATGCATTCTTTGCCATAAATGATTTTCTTAGAACACATAAATATTCCCTGAGCATATGCTATTGAAAGAGTTGCTAAAAGCATAAATTGAACTTCAGAGCTTTGATTCTAAAAAGCAATTCAGTAATTCATGAGAAAAAGTGGAATACATAAAATTTATCTATGGTTTGGGTTTTTTCCTTTCCTTTCTCAAGATCAATGTTTAAATACCTGATGTTTTCAGCCATACTAGAGCATCCCCCATTAGCACATTGATTGTAAGATGATTCAGCATTTGGTTTCTTATGTTCTTTTTGAGACTTAATTCGGCAATAAAATTTCCCAGCGCATATCCTCGCACACATGTGGAGTATCTGTGGTTTCAACTGAACTCTGCAAGAGCTCAGGGCTCCTCTCACTGAACGCTGGCAAGGAACCGCTGCTTTCAGAAATAAGCATAGCTGAAAGTATTCACTTTACCTTTCAGTCTCTTCAGGTACACTGGAACATCACTCTTAATACTTTTGGAATCCTCCTCCGTTGGTTCCCATATCATTCTTGGAGGATTGTTCTGGGCAAGCCAATCTGCCACTTTGCTCTCCGCAGCCATCATCACCGTCTGAAGCCCCGGCAGGTCCTGACCACTGGAGGATGAAGGCTTCTTTGACTTGTGACGCTGTTCCGATGTGAACTTTGTCACGTGATCTTTGATCTTCACTTTTCCTGGAGTGTTGTCATCGAATTCAATGGTAAAGGATGCATGCCCTGAAGCTGCTGTGTGGGAGCTTTGGGTATCTTTTGTTGGAATTTCATGAATAGTGCTTTCCGCTACCTGTGAAGCTTGCTGGCATTCTTTAGTAGGGATTTCAAAATAACTGGGCTCCCTACAGAAAGGATAAAGTTCTTCACTTGCAGATGCAGATTGCTCTTCAGGTTGCTTGGCATCTGTGCTGCATCCTATTAAGAAAATTAAAAAAAAAACAGATTTCACAATACTTGGGAACTTCAGGCTCTTCAAGACGTTTCTGAACTCCTGTAATGGCCACTTGAGTAATTTCTGGAAGAAACAGTAAGATTGTGGAGTAGGTTGAGCACAACAATTCTGGAAATATAATTCCAGAATTACACATAAAAAGTATTAATGAAAAGACAGTTTGAAATTTGGCTGCGAGAAGTGTAAAGCGGCAAAAAGCTCACTTAGAATTTTTCAAAGTGCATGCAAAATATTTTTAGAAGATGTAGAAGAAGGTCAGATGAGTTATTTGAACATGGAAAACAAGTAAATACAACAGAGAAAGTGTTGAGATGATCATTATCGCAAATCCAATCTAGTGGGAAAAACATCAAATCCAGGTGCTCCCAAAACAAGTGTTAATGATGTGGCTTCCATTTCCGGCAGTGGATAGTTAGTATAATTTTGTCTGGCCAAATTCTTCAGAAAAACAATTCACACACTAATGCAAGACAAACATTAATTCTGGCTTGGAAAGTTAAACGCTGCTGAGCACTGGAAAGTGTTTTGGAATTTGGAAACTTAACTGTTTTTACAAAAGAGAAAACCAAAGATTCAAGCTAAATCCTACTGTCATGTGCTCTTATTTTACTTGTTGCCATAGTTTGTGGATGAACAGAAAAAGGAACAATAGCTGCAAGCATGCAGAACATTAGCAAGCCATGCTCACACTGGCGAAAGAAAGCAGACAGTAGAAAAAGCACAGGGTAGTAATTCCAAGTTCCCCTGTATAGCCTAAATGAAGGCTAAAGCTTCCTGTGGTTGCAGCAAAGCTACCAACGTGCCTTTAAGAAAACAAACCTTCTGGTTGCATTTCAGGAACTACTAAAGTCATCCAAAACACCTGGCGCAGAGATGTGCTAAAAGCAACAGAAGCCTGAGACCTTAGCAGCAATGGCAACTTAGATTCCAGCAAAAGAATTCTGAAAGTTCCTAAGTGATTTCTCATGGACCACAATGAGGTGTTTAAGGAATCATTTCAGGTTGACAAGTAAAGAAATAAAGCTGTGACTAATAGATTTTGGGTACTAAAAAAAGCCACACTACATCAGCTGATATTTGTGTATGAAACTATTATGCAGTAAGAAAGCAACAGAAACATTTATACTGAAGTCAGGAATTTAAGGGGTAAAAGATGCAGGATGGAATAATGCACCTATGCTGCTCCTCACAAACACATGCTTCTTGTGAGGATTTAGGAAAAGGTTAAAAAAAACAGATGGTAATTTAATATAGAGTAATAAACATTTTAAGGGAAAGAATAATAGCTGGAAAAGTTTTTAAAAAATATGTAATTGAGTGAAAACAAGAACAGCACACATTCTTTATTACTGCCATGTTTGGATACCAACTGGATAAAATAACACTAATACATAACAAAGCTGTTTTAATTTATTTTTTCTACCAGTAGCTGTTACAAACACCAATCATGTTCAGAATCCAGACAGGTTTTTCTATTGTGCTGTTGTATTCTAAGAATCTCCTAGCTAATGCTTTTCACTGCACTATTAGCTACCTTATGTCTGTGGGGCAGTTTTCAGGTACTACAGCAGCACCTCACTACTCCCCTTCCTGAGAAACAGAATGCATTTTTAGTACCCTTCCTGAAAACACGCCAGCAGACACACAGTACAGAATTATCTATTTTACTGATGAAAAGGTTATTAAAAAAGCTTCCCTGTTTAAACAGAAAATGTACAGAAATAAACCAAAATCACACTTTGCAGCTCTTTGATTTTAGGTAAACTACCATCGCTCCCCATTTCTTTTATCTAGAGAACAAGCTGGAATGGATCAAACTCAATTAGGATCAAACCTAGAGCCTGGATCCTTACAATATGAAACACAGTCACTAACAAGGAGAGTAATCCACCACCTAGCCAACTCCTGGATAACTTTTCTCCCCCCATGCTTCTGCTTAGAACTTCAAGTCAACAATACCATGCAATTCCTGTAGTCAATAATTAAGCCAGATAGAGTGTTCAATGCTCCTTCAAAAAACATTAACTGGCTATTAAGGTGTATTGAGAAATATTTCTACTTTTGGGCAAGGCAGGAGCAATGTACTGGCCACACAAGACACAATATTTTTCAGTAATTATGAAATAGCTGGTTTATTCCCATATTTTGAAAATAATAAGACTGTAGGCAAATTGCATCAGACGTACAGCAATGAGAGGTTCTCTCACACATTGACAAAGGACTTAATAAAAAAATTTGTGAGAAACTCTGCACCAATTTTAACATTTCAAATCAACTGTTTATACTATAATAATATGCACAGTATTTGATTCCAAGATTTTTGATTAAACAGATGCTAGTATATAGTTTGAATCTAAATTAAGACAGTTAAATCAAAAGAAGCAAGGAACTGAACTACAACTAAATTGTAAGTTTTACTAAACTAGAAAAAATTTTAACATTAAAATTTTTTAAAAATTTAAATTATATAAATAAAAATATCCGAAGTACAAGTTAATTTTAATTACTTAAAAATCCTATTTTCAGTCAGAAGTACTTGCATTTTTAGAAGAGTTAAATCATCAGAATTTATTAGAATAAGTAATAGAAAACAACAAGGAAACAAAAAAATAATATAGATCCTGATCTGAACCACCCTTCAATATTTTTCACGCAGATTCTAAATGCAAGTCTTTACAGCTTTCTAAATACTACGAAGAGTGATCTATAAAACAGCCTTACCTTTGAAATCCTATTATAAAATGTCATCTGCCAAGATGAAGGAAATCATGTATCAGACTAAATACAGACACCTTCGAGAGAAAACCTTCAAGCAAATACTGAAGATAGTGGTTGCCACAGCTCTACAATTTTTAAACAGAATAAGCATAGTATGTATGTAGCAAACAAGGCAATTACCATTGTGTTTCGGGAAAATGAGGGGATGGGTAAATTGTGAACAGTGATCTCTTCAGGGACTGAAGAGATTTTCGTAACTGGCATGACTAGAAGGAAAGGGGCAGAAGAAGTAGCAGGATATCTGTCAAAAGGGAGGTCTCACTCTTCAAAGGTCTAGAGCTACAAAAGACAACTGAGCAACTGTTTCTACAAGGCAAGAACGGATGCAATAATTGGTAGCTGCCACACAGGTGTCCTGATACCATTATTGAAATGAGTCTAGGAGGGAAACTATGTAATCTTTGGGAAAGCATAGGCTTAACCAAAGGGAGATTCAGAGAGGTCCTTTGCTAGAGTAGGTCCCATGAGGAATGACTAGAGGAGCTGGGTTTGTTTGGGCTTGAGAAGAGGACATTCAGGTGGGATGTCATTGCTCCCTACAACTCCCTGGAAGGAGCCTTTAGTGAGGTGGGGGCCATGCCTGCAGTGAGAGGACCAGAGGAACTGGTCTTAAGCTGAGACAGGGGAGATACACATTAGATAGCAGAAACATTTTTTTTTCCACTGTAAAGGTGGTCAGGCATTGGAATAGATTGCCCAGGGATATGGTGGAGTCACCATCCCTGGAGGTGTGCAAGAGCCTGCATCTGGACCTGGCACTGGTGAGGGTTCAGTGGTTTAGGGGTTACAGCGGTGGGTGGATGGCTCGATTGGATGATCTCAAAGGTCTCTTCCAACCTTGGTGATTTTATTCTATTCTACTCTGCTCTATTCAGAGATGATCATCAGAAATGCAACATTCACTCTGTGACATTAGCAGAATTGATTACACTTTCTAGGGTTTTTGGGGCTTTTTAAGTCTTATTTCTCAAGTTGCACACACAGTCAGAATCTTAACATTTTACTTGCCAACCTGGACAAGAAAAATCGTGTCTGTGCTATTCGTATATGCAAAAAACTGCCTCTGTATATTAATATATTATCATCTGCACTGATAGGACATCTGAAAAAATATTTTGCAAAACCTTCAGATTTTTAGTAATGCTCTTTTCTTTCTGCCTTAAAAATACAATTTTAAGAATGAAACTTGTGAAAGAAAACAATCTGCAATTCACAAAGCACTTCCTGTAAAAAATGTCTGTAAACCTGGAGCAATATCTTTACTTGCAGTAAGTGTAAAAAATAGCTAAAATACCATATTTACACAATACCCCAAAGTATTTTTAATATTAGCTTTATATTTGGCACCATCAATGACATGCGTAATGAAAAGAACCTGAAGTTAGTGCTTTCAAATTCTTAACAGGATTTCTTTTTTTTCCTTTCTCTTGCTTTTCATATTCCTACTTTGTTTTTCCCACTCACATTTTAGGTTCTTTTTTTCTTGCTTTGTGGCTGAAGTACACTTCTCACTTTTTGTTTAAAGACAAGATTGCAATACATATATTGATTCACCTAGTATAGAATATTATCTTTGTCTTTTAATGTTTTCATAACCTTATGAAAATGTTTTCATAGTCTTATGAAAAAATATCAAAATTGCTCTTTCAAAATAAAAATATAAAAGAGCATAAATTCCCATCTCTCATAATTAATCATTTAACTACCTGCTTTAAAGCAGTTTAAGTGAAAAAAAGGGCAAAACTAATCTTACTTATATGTATTGCTGCGGTAATCTGAAGAGTTCTGTAAGCTCCCCATGACACATTTGTTGCTAGAGCTTTGCAAAGCAAGCCTTACATATGCAGCACTTGCACATATTTAATGACAAAACTAATCAAAAATTCTAGAACAAACTTCTAGGAACATAACTGCTAATACCAGTGATTGAGCAGCACACATTACAATGTGTGTAATCTCCTACACACACTGATTACACTGGGATTTCTAAAGTAACTATCAGCCTGCTTCACCTGAAAATGACACTATTTCTTAAATGCAAGGAATGCTTAATCTGACATATTCTCATGCAATGCTGAAATTAAAATTCATGCCAAGCGGGAAACATTACTTCGGATTCTAAAAGTCTTCTTAAAAACTTACTTCTGTCTTTTCTCAGATTTTTGGTAAAGGCATTAACGACGTAAAATTCTACAACTACTACTAAGATCAGTAGAGAATGCAGCTTTTGCTTTTCCAGGAAGTGAGAGTGTAACATATGGCAATAATAAGAATTACACACCTGATAAACCTGCCAATAATATGGATATTTAACAGCTGCAGCATAAAGTCACACCAGAGGTGGACACACAACTGTTCATTTTAGGAGATGTATGGATCATTAAATTAGAGCATTACATATGTCTGAAAAATGTAGAAGGGATTTTTCTTTTCGAAGTTTTCCAGGCTATTCTGCTCTGTTTGTAAATAATTTTCATTAGTGAGTTTATGTGGTGATAGAAATATAGTAACACTGAAATAATCTTATTAACTTGAGACTGTAAAGACTAATTGTCTGTAGTTGGCTTAGCAAAAACAAATCTCACAATTCAATCTTCTCATTAAACCTTGCCCCATCTCTTAGAATTCGCCTTCTTTTCTAATCAGTAAATAATCATATAATAAATCATTAAAGCATGATGATGATTCTCAATAGGATTACTTTCTTAAAATGTTATCAGACTTTATCTATTTGAGTTACTTTAAGCATTCACCTGTTATGTATTTAATTTTAGGCAGTTTATATTAAAAAGCATGTCCCAGATCAGTGTTTTAAACACTTAATACAATTTAACCCATGAAAGAATAATTAACTGGATTAACCTTGAATATTTTTTATTAAAGTTTGCTTGTATTTTAAAAATATCGAAGCATGACAGTCTTGTGAATTTCCAATTTTTTTCATACAAGTGTTTCCTTATATTGATTTCCTATTATTATATTAATCTCTATTATAAAA
Organism: Origma solitaria; assembly: GCA_013397895.1. Lineage (NCBI taxonomy): Eukaryota > Metazoa > Chordata > Aves > Passeriformes > Acanthizidae > Origma > Origma solitaria. The sequence goes on from VZRL01004713.1 coordinate 4,712,845, forward strand.
CCTAAATGCTCGAAGAAAATACATAACTTGTTGAAAATAAGTTAATCTTTTCATAGAACATAATTGTAGGCCAAAGCAGCCCAAAAATCTATGATTTTATAATTGCATGAAAACATTCAGAATATTTTTTGCACACTTCTACACAGAGTGTTCTGAGATTGAGGAACTGTGTCCATACAAGCTCTTACAGACTCTCTGCCAACACTACTAAAAATTATCTACAGCAGTCAAAAACCAGACTAGTAAAACATACAATTAATGTCTACTCAGAGATTAAGTGACCAAGATAAATGAATCATTTGTCTATACAAGGGGTTTTAGTTCTACATCCTCACAAATGAAATGGTTTTGAGTTTTTCTCAGCAGTGTCTTCCTTCCACATAAGCTTTCATTTAGTATGTGCTTATTCAAACTGAATTCCATTCCTGCAGATTTATGAGTCTTTCAGTTTGAGGAAATAAAAGCTATTCTTACACTCTAGTTAGATCAATACTATTCATAGGAGATACATTCATGGTTAAACAAAAGCAACAACATAAAAGGGATTTGTAAGATTTAAAAAAAAAATTAAATAAAATTCAAAGAAAGAAAGAAATCTTGTCTTTGTCAAGAGGCTTTGGGCCCAAATTTAGACATGGAAAACAAACAAATAAAGTTGAATACTTAAAAAAGTATTAATCCATTTTCTCTAGTCATCATTTACCTTATGATGATTTGACTATGCAAATCATGTCAAAAATATCCCCATTACTGAAGTTCAGTCTAGACCAAACTTATTTTTGTCTACTACTGAAACAGATGGCACCTCCATGACTAGTTTGTGTGCAAGTTGGAATCTTATTTTTCCTGGAACTCAGGAACTAAGATAGAAGCACTGAACAGATGCTGAAAAATCTCTTGATAAAATAAATACAAGAGCATGTAAACCATTTGATGCAATACTGCTTCTGTAAAAGCAACTTGAAATTATAAAAAGTAAGAACAGGCATACTACTAAATTGAAGCTGGCATCTTGTGTCATACCTTGTTAATGGCATGGCATTGCATCAAAACCACAGACTTCAGGATGCTACTTTTCAATTATCCTATATTTAATGAGGGAATACAACATGCATGTTTTTTAGATTAAAGGAGTGTACATAGATACACACAAGTGTGAAAAGCTTGATGAATTCTTACTTTTGTTATTTCAGTTTGCTACAGACATTGGCATCTGAGCAATCAACCCACAGATACTAGAGATTTACCATCCCTGTTTTGGCATATACAGCAAGATAGAGAGTCCAAGGTTTCATAGCCAATAGTTAATGCTTCCCGTAATCTGGAAAGCAATGAAAATCATATGGCCAGCAAATGCCACAATGGCCATGATCAATGACATGACTCCATGGCAAGAACTTAATTCTTTTTCTTTTTAAATTATGGCATAAGAATTTTTCCTTTTTGTTGAGAAGAACTGATCTGGAAGAACATCTAACAGTCACTGTCCTTCATTACTGCTGTCATTAAGAACAAAATTTCTATTCCTTAGTAATACTCAGAAGTGTTTGAAGAACACATTTCTAGACAAGATTTGAACTGTAAAGATACAAATTATTAATGTAGGATATTAAATCTGTAGTTAAAAACCCCCACAGGAGCACACAACAGCATACTCTACTCATGCTGTGTACGGTAGAGACATTTTTCACCCAAAAGATAATCAAATAAAAATGTCTTCTATAACTGTACTGCATTATGATGCAGTTCTTTCATACAAGACAAAGTGGTTTAAGGTGAACTACAATGATCACTAATTTAAATGTTTTCATCTGGTTTCTTTATACTAGTCCAAATCTTAATGCTGTCTGAATGATGACAACTTTAGAATAATACAAGAAAGGTCATTAAAAAAGCTATGGCAAAAAGTTAATTCCAAAGACTGTGCTTTCACTACATTGAAATGTTCATTTAGTTTGATTTTACATGTTTTTAGACTTCACTCCAACTCCTGCAAAGTATGATTCATGTTAACCAAGGCAAGCACTATAACAGGAAGAGGGAAATTCTTACCTCAATTACAGCACTTAAAAAACCTGCAACCTTAAAACTGTTGGACCTTAAATGTGCATCTAAAGATCTAAACAAACATGGTTGAGTTTTGTCCTAACTTGAGTAAGTTTTAAGGTTACTCTTTATTAGAATAGCTGTCACTTTATTTATATGCCTGACGACAGATATAAAAGCCTAATTATAGGCACTGAGATTGAGTTTTGGCAATACCTACTGTGTCTAGACAAGCCAACTAATAAAAAGGTCTGTATTATGGGGAAGTAAACATTATCAGTTTAACTTCAGACCTGACAAATCTTTACTTCAAGAACTACGACATGCAATTCCCACTAACACAGCATTATCTTGAATTACAGAGGAGAATGTTAGCATAGATAACCTTATATAGCTAAAAGTCAAACACAAGTATAAAACACCACCACTTATTTTCAGAAATGATTTCAATAAAATATTCCTATGCGTATAAAATGGCAGATATGTATTAAACTGAAAAATAAGACACACTGGTTCGGGTAAAGTCATTTTCTATACTTACTGACAGAAAATTCTATTACATACTAGAAAACTGACACATTATATGTGAAACTGATCTCTGGAAATGCATAGTTTCTCACAAAATATGTATTTTTAAACTACCTTAAGTTTTAATAGGCTTTCATCTATGCGAACTGTGAAACTTCCAAACATTAGTATCTGTTTAGTTCCCTAGTTAAGAATATATGCAGTTCAGTAAAGAGAAAAAACAAACAAAACTAAGACAGCAGACTTACCTGAAGCCCCTGTCTCATGCGTCTTTTCTTCATGCTTGCTATCTGGCTTACAACCACCTTTTTCATCAGCTTCATCTTCACCCCACCAGGCTGGCTGTCCATACAAAGGTGTCCCACGAGGCATGGCAGAAAGATCTATAAAATCAGCCCAAAGCACAGGAAATTACTTTTCTGTTTAGCTGTGTTACTTAGGTTAAAATAACATGAAGAGAAAGCGATTTGCTTGGATCATTTCTCCTGGAAGCTGAAGCGAAACGGCTGCATGCATTTGCCTAAATACAAAACAAACTTGGAGTCTGGACAACTGATCTGGGTTCTAAATATAAAAGCTTACTAATGACCTGATCAAAACTTCTGGCACAAATGTTTATGCAAAGGCGGCTGGCATCTCTAATTGTTACCCTGATAGATCTGTAAATATTATTTCTTCTCTCAGTTTGAAGTCATCAAGATAGCAGTACATTCTTAAAAGCTGTTTGCTGCTATTTCTGTGAGAAGATTCTCATTCTTACCCACTTTGACCTTTGAATGAAATCTGAAGTCACTGCATGAAAAACTGATCAAATTTTGCATTGTTGCCAAGGTTCCAAATTGCTGACAGCTACTACAGAGTGCTAAAAGTTACCTTGGGTGTAAAACATTACTAAGCACAACCCATTTTAAAGGTTGGGGGTTTTTAAAAGGTAATACTTAAATTACAGTACAATTAAAAGTGCTATTTCTGATATGAAATGTATACACATGGTTAAATATATTAAAATCCATAGATTAAATAAGAAAAAAACACTGATATAATTAAGATTTCTAACATGATAAGAAACTGGTTGTGTTAGGTTTGACCTGATCTCTTGGAAGAATACTTCATCCTACAGAGATTTATATATTCTAGTATCATATAGACTGAATACACTCTAAAGAGTCTTTATATAAAAAGCCATCATCTGTTAAAATCCATCTTAGGAGCTTGTCTGTTATTTTACCTATTAGGAATATCAACATTTTTTTCTATGTTTTATACACTCGCATTCCAAATATGATTTCATAGTCATGCCAAAAGGTTCAACATGATTTTAAGATATTAAGTGCTTCCTTTTCACACAGCATTATGCCTTAGACAACACTAAATGGTTTTATAAAAATTTGTTGGTGGCACAGAGAATTTGTGGATGGCCCATCTGTGAAGTGTTCAAGGACAGGCTGGATGGAGCTTTGAGAAACCTGGTCTGGTGAAAGGTGTCCCTGGCCAAGGCAAGGGGGTACAATTAAACGATCTTTAAGGTCTGTTCCAACCCAAACCATTCCATGATTCTTTTCCTGTGCACTGACTTAGAAATAGTGAACAGTTATGCATATATGTAGCAATAGAGAGAGAATCAATCCCTAAAAAGCTTCTGAGAGTTGCACTCAAATATAAATCCCTATCCTTAAGCTTGAGTGCTATTTTTGGAAAAGTGAAAAGAAAAATAGAAGATGAGGATAAAACCCCTCCACTGTACTACTTTATGTACCCTAAACAGGATGCTGGATTAGAGAACAAAACAAACAGGTTAATTAGGCATACCACAGAATCCTATATCTGGGGAAGAGAATTCTTTGAAGTGAGCCTTTGGGAAGAATAGATGAAACCTAAACAAAACTGTACAGCCTTGACCTAAGGAAATCAGACATAGACAGCTCCATATTAAGGAAGAAACAATGCCTGATTCCTTTTTCATTCTTATGGTTATCTCCACTACATTTTATCAAGCCTCACGCTGAAGCTCATCATAGAATCAGGGAATGGTTTGGGTTGAAAGGGACCTGCCATGGGCAGGAACACCTTTCAGTTTGCTCAAAGCCTTGAACACATCTAGGGATTGGATGTCCACTGGACAACCTGTTCAAGTGGCTCACTACTATCACAATGAAAAACTTCTTCCTAACACTTAATCAAAATCTCTCCTCTCTCAGTTTAAAACCATTCCCCCTTGTCTTTTATCACAACCTCCCTGTGCAAAATTCGCTCTCCCTCTTTTTTACAAGGTCCCTTTAGGTACTGAAAGGCTGCCATGAGGACTCCCTGGAACTTTTTCTCTAGGCTGAACAGCTCTATCTTGCAGCCTGTCTGCTCCAGCCCTCTGCTCATCTTTCTGAGCCTCCTCTGGACTTGCTCCAACAGGTCCAAATCCTTCCCATATTGGGGGCCCAGAGCTGGATGCAGTACAACCCACACAAAGTTAAGACAACCACAGCAGAGCCACTGTGACACATTATATAAATACAAAAGATGATGCAGAAACAAGGCTGAAGCTACAGCATCTACAAATCTTTAAACCACCATAGAACACTCAGGTTATATCCTAGCATGTAGATGTTACTGCAAAAAACGCAGAAAATGAATTCCAAAAATTATTATTTACACCTAAAGTTTGTTTAAAAGTTCACATATGTGAAATTTTTACTATCTGCAGAATTTTACATGCATCCTACTGAGGCAAATTAACATCCTTTCCAAGATTTTGTGTCTCTGCAGTAAAAAAATAAACCTTACCCACTGATTTTTCTTCAGATTTCAGAGCTTCTGTAGTTTTGTGGTGCACTTCAGCTGTGGAGTCTGTTACCTTGGACTCTGAATTTTTGGAGCTGCTTTGTTTCGACCCTTCTGCCTCTGAAGATTTTTGGGATAGCTGAAGTTGGCTTGTGAATTTTTCATGCTACATGACATTAAATAGAGAAAAAACACAAACCCTCAAAGAGTGTGAAAAATTAATCCTTATGTTATAATAACTACACAATGACAGAAAAAAATCCAGGAACTGCACATTGTTACCTTAAGTGCTTCTTCAGGGACTCTCATCTCTCCCCTGACCACAGTAAAAAGATTAGTATGTAGGAAATTATAAGGAAAATACCAAAAAAATTCTGAATCCACAGAGGATTTTACAAAAAAGCAACAATTGTGCAGCCTATTATGTCACTAGATTGGTGACAGCTTTTAAAATATGTCACTGTTAGGATACAATGCACTATGATACTCATCAAAGCAAATGAAGTTATTTACTATTTGTAAACAGAATATTGAGTGGATACCTTAGTGTTGTAACAATACAAGTTATTTTTTTTCCATTCAGCAGTTTGATGAATAATTAATTGTAATCTTATCTGCTGGTATACAATTGCATATGATACAAATATTTGTGCATTTGCCTCAAAGAAAAGTAGTACTTTTTAGCAACACAGAAGATAGACGTTTTAAATTGTAACTGAAAGCTGAGTTTTCTTGCAGTGAGAGACAATGAAATGTACTTTATCAATAGTTCAGACCAACACAGAATATTCTAAACTCTGAGATTTTCTCTAATATAGGCATTTTTGTAGTAATAAGAATGCTTCACTTATCACAACCATACTTTTAACAAGAAAAGTGTGTGCCAACACAATGCATTTTTATGGCAAGGATATCATATCCAAATCTCAATTTATCTTCCAACTTCAGAGTGATGTACGTCTGTTCTGGAATCCTCACATCATTCACAAATGTCTACAGAAACAAATGAGGACAGAAAGAAACACCGTTAAATTCCAAAACAATAGAATTGAATTACTTAAATAATTTTATAAGAAAGTTTTCAGCACCACAAATTTTCTATTGGTGATTCACAAGGAAATTATAGTCTCAAATAGTCAGATGCTTAATAAACTGTGCCAAAAGAAAGGTTAAACATCAGTTGCTAACCAAGCTGCACACTGGCCTTGAAAAATTCCTTGCACGTTTAATCTTGTTAGCAATATTTATGGAAGTGTTGATTAATGTTCCCTTGAATTAGCACCTCCACTTACTATTTTTCTTGTAATTTGCTTTTTCAATCCCAATTAACTGCCAGAACTGATTTAACGTATTTGTACAGCATTTAGCATTGGACATGAGAATTCTGAGGCAGCTTATTTCTAATCATTGTCAAAGGACTTAAGGAAAACATGGACCAAGTTAGTGCATCTGAGTAACACCAAAAATCAGTGATTAGAATTCAGTATATGGCAACCCTACAGAATCATCTTACGTGTAGCTTACAAATTCTACATGTACATGTTTCTAAAGAAAGAAACAGTTGAAATTTACCATTTTATAAGCACTTCAAAGCTGCAAAAACTTAATCATTAAATCAAGAATCTGAATCTTCGAATGGTTGTGTTGCTCATATGAGTCTAGTATTAAATGAACTGTGGTTAGAGAAACAATCTCCTTCCCCAAAATAGTAAGAGGATCTTACATTTAATTTTTCTTTTTGTAAAGGAAAAGAATGTTTATTTCATTATTTAAAAAACTGTTTACCTACTTCATAGAAAATATTTTCCATAGGAAAGAGGAATAAAAGGTACAACTATTTACTGGTTTGTAAGCACAAAACTTTCAGTAATGTTTCAGGCATATTTATTTCACTTTGACAATTTGAGAGTCCAGGGCAAAAATACAGGTGAAGACTATCCTGAGGGAAATCTGAATTTTAGTGAACCAACAAAATTTAAGCCACCTTGCAGTCATGTGTGTATATAGGCATGTATGCATTTTTCCTCCTAGGTTAGAGTTCTGAAATGCATGTACATGCAGCACAGCCAACTCAGAGAACTCCAAAGGCTGTGTGTGCAGTCTACTGACATCCTCATGTTTGTGACTGAACTGCTGTGAAACAACCACCAAAGTCTTAGTCACTTTGCCACTGGAGCTTTAAAATCTCATCACATGCTTTGGGATGCAAGACAAAGCTATCTTGAAAAAGTCAGGTACTGTGCAAATGAGGAATACTTTTCCCCTTTAAATCATTCAAGTCACATGATTTCTAAAGTTTATTCTTCAAACAGTGAGAGTCAACTATCTTTAAGCCTTCATAAAGTTCGCTAAGCTTTTCACAATCCAGTACTGAAACATCAGTGTGAAAGGACTTTGCTACCCTGTAAATATTCCTGAGAAGAATGTTATTCAACTGGGCCATGGATGTTTAATAATTCTTCTGTTATGTTTTTGAGTTTACCGGTCAAAAGAGAAAGCACAGTTGAATTCTACTGATATTAGGGAAATAATAATTATATACTAGAAACTGAACACATTTTCTTCAAAAAAGAGAAATTCCTTCATCTTTTTTGTATGGAAAAAAAAAGGAAAACAGGACTGTCCAGAATGAGTCACAATGGACTATCAGAAATAAGACTTTAGTTCATGTAAAACGGATTAAAATTTACTTTTGCTTTATTTTCAAATCTAGATGTCCAGAATAAAGACTTCTAGATCTAGAAGTCCAAGAAAAAGACTGCTGTAACTTTTTCACTGAACTGAGTGTGAATCAACCATACATATAAGAATATTCAGGTATTAGGGCTTTAGGGCAATTATAATTCAGCTCATAAAATTACAACACTCAAAACATTAAAAAAAAAGTATTGGTAGTAAGCATCTCCCCTTAAACTCTAAATTATCTTGAGTGGTTAAAGTGCATTACACCAAGAATGGAGTAGTCCTGTATACCAAGGAAATACATACCTATTCTCAAAAGAGATGGACCAACTGGGGAGACGCAAAATAAATCTTTTGATGAAGTATGCAAAATAACAAAGGGTAGAAGCTGCTGAAGCACTAGAAGAGGCATTTGGCTGCTAGGGAAGTGGTGTTCGCAGTGGAAACAGTAGCTGGACTAGAAGAATTTTTGCCTAGTTAGCAATTCACCGAATGGGGCTGAGGCATTGCATACATTGTTCTGCCACACAATTAAGTATGTTGTAACAAAAATAATGTGTTTTCTCTTTTAACCTGAAACCAGGTAGGCAGGGGTATGAAGGAAAAACACAGTGGGAAAGTGATAGTAAGGAAAACACTGTGCAGACAAAGAGCAAGGACTGAACTCCTGAGACTTAATATTCCTTGTCGTGAAACGGTGGGAAGAAAGAGTTCCTTTGATGTATCTGAGTAAACAGCTCTAGAGCAACTGAAGCTTCACCTCAAACTTGAGAATGAATTAGATCAAGTGAAGTAAATCACTGAAAGCTCTTTATTAGAGGCAAAAAAAGGAGTTGAATGAAGTCCTCTAAAATATATTTCCATTAAATTCCAGTTTTGTGACAAGGCAACGAACATCTGAAGGTGTGCCTATTGACTAGAGAAGTTACAGAATTAGGGAATCAAATCAAATAGCTCAGCAAAAAACTTCTAGGTGCTGAATTTATTTTTCATCACGGCCTTGAAACAGCACACCGACATTGAAAATACAGAGGTATATTAAATATTTAAGGACCAAAGTCCTTGTATGTCTACAGCTGTTCAAAGGATATAGCCCTTCAGTGGTTTCACATGGAGGTGAGACTCTGACTCTTTGGAAGACTGAGTTAGTTACCTTAAAATACAAAAAAGCTAAGAGACACAGTGACAGGAGTTTTATTTTGAAATGCACTTCAAAAGGCAGTAACGTGAGATTTCTTCTTCATCTTCTATTTTTTTAAGCAATTGACAGAACTATTCACTATCAGCAGCTTTCTAAATATTAATTCAAATAAGCAGTCACAGATGAACTCATGGTTTTATTCTGTACATATTCATGACAGAACCAAACATTTAAAGTTATAAAATAATGACCATAACTAGTGTAAATATACAGTGTATAAAGAAGTGTCTAAAGGGCTACAAAATTATGACGAAGTTACTGTTTTTAATAATCTCCTATAATATTAAAAACTTTTATAAAAAGTGATGATTACCTAGACTATTCTATATGCAATTCCTAGAAACACCTTAAAATGTAAAATGTCCCATGAAACTTTATTTTTCTCAGAACTTTGGATTTTTCCTGTATTAGTTTGTAATTACTTGACAAATTATTCAGAGATTTTAATAAAAATTATTCTGAAAAACAATATGCAAATACAGAATTAGTTAAATAGGTTTACAAACAACATGGTTATTGCATACTAGTTTTTTTTCCCACATATGAACTAGTTTAACATTCTTTTCTATATTGTAACAAGAGAAAAAGGAATAGCACATGAAATAAAATCAATATCATAATCATACATTTTAGAGATTGAAGTATGTTGTGGTTGTTTCAAGATTCTATTTTTTCCCTACAATTCTTAAATACAGAAGTATAACATATTGTTCTGAGCTTTTCATTGTTCTGAGCTTTTTTCCTACTGCTGAGGCCCTCTTATTACTGGAATTAACTGCAGCCCTTTAAAAAATGTGCAGTGGAAAAGCCCCATGAAGACTACACTTTCCTTTTGAATGTTCCCCCATTTCCAGTCTTGCATTAAAAAGGTATTAATGTACAATTAATAATTGCTCAAAGAAATCCCAAAAGAAAGATACAGAACACTATGGGGAGTTATCTATTTCTGATGTTAACTTACCCCATTCAAGCTGCCCAAATCCTTCACCAAGTGTTCATCTGTAGAGGCATCATAGTTGAGTACAGCGTGTTGCTTGTCCACACTCCGTGACTAAAATGTATTAAAGAAAATAAAATAAGGTATTTGAAAATTAGATGAAGATAGCAGTAATGATTGTTTCTTAGAGCAGAGTGATTATTTTCTTTCTACATAGCACATTTATTCAAATTACATAAAAACTTTAGTCCCACGTATGAAAAAGACAATCTCTAACCCAACTCCAGATACCCACAGCAGAATCCTAAAATTAATTCAGAATAGTTTTTAATGGGTCCCTAAATATGGTGATAAGTCACACCCAGAGAGATCTTATCCAAAAGTTTTATTTTTTTTCAGTTCACTCTACTATCACTGATGTTTAATAGAATAACATCAAGTTCACCTTTATTTCTTACTCTGTCTCTCTCTCCCCTTAATTACATACATCTTTCAAAACATGACTGTGATTCGGGAGTGTTGCTGCTCTCTCTGAAACACACCATTTCCTGTCACGCATCTGGAATAATTACCATAGTATACAAGCATCCAAATCGCTTCTCCTTGATCTCAATTTCCTGAATCAATTAGCTATAGCCTCTTCACTAAATGTCTGAGCAGTTCCTGAATTACTGTTCCCATCAATTCTGACTTTCTCAGTCCTTCCTTAAGTACTTCAGTATCTATTTATTACTTAATGAATTTTTTATTTCACATCCAAACATCACCACGCAGATCAGGAACAATCCTTGCTATTCTCTCAATTCAAGATCAGAAGCTCCATGACAGCCAAGTCCCTCTTCGAGCACTTGCTCACAGCCAAGTGTTTGCAGCTTGAGGGACTGACAGCAAGCAAGGGAGATGGGGCTGGATGCATGTCTCCTTCATGCATGCACAAGGTCAGCAGCTGGACATCTACAAGAGTTCCCATGTGAATGAAGACCACAGCTCATCTTCCCCATCTGCCCACACTTGATCTCATGTTTGCCAGTAATGCTGCTAGTGCACTGTCACTTGACTGCATAGCAGCAAATTCCTTCTACAAGCATTCTTCCTAATTTCAGGTTTGCATCTTCTGTCCTTGCTACTCAACTCGTATTTCAGGACTATATTGCACAGAGAACGGTACATTTCGGTCTGAGACTTCTGTGACTTCTTGTACCTGTATTTCTGGTCTGTCACTTCTAGAGTCCTGCCTAAGCAGTGCACTAGCCAGCTCCAGGCACTAGGACACACAATTAGTACTCCTACAGAAATGCTTTCTCCCCTCTTAACCCCGTAGTTATCACCTCATTCCTTCTCCATTTCTTCAGAATTGATACTATTATTTTCCTTCCTTGTTTTCAATTTACCTTCTCATCCTTTCTTTCCATGCAATCTTTTGACTGCTTTGCTTTCTCCTCAAAGAAGTGAAATCAGCGTTCTTCTGCTTATACTGTTTTATTTTTAGACTTTTTATCTTGCTCTGCATACTTGAGGGGTATAATGGGGGCAGTAGGATATCAAAGGGGAGTGGAGAATAAGGAAGAGACAGACAAATGAACAAATTCCCTGCCAATATAAGCTGCACTAATATACTTCATCAGTTAAGTGTTTTTAATGGCAGATGAAGACACAGCAACATGGTTCATTTTCTACTAACTTAGCAACCTTTCAAGTGAAAACAATCTCAATACAATGAAATTCACTGATGTGCATGTTCTGCTGAGCGTACAATATCAAACAGAGATTACATTTTTCCACACTCAAGTGGAACCAATGCACCAAGAATTACCCTATTTTTACCTAAGATATTGAAAAGAATTCTGAACTTCTTTCAATGTTGTTATTCTTTCAATGTTGTTATTCAAATACACACTGTATTAATAATAATTTAATTATGCACTACATTCTATTAAAAATAAGTTAAAAGAGAAAGGACACAAATAGATCCTCAAAGTTTCACGATACTGTCACATCATCTGAAATGCTAAAGAATGATTATTCAAGTCTGTGGTTTTTATAGAAACACTTGAAATTCTGCAGAACATTCCAGTTCTCAGGTGCAGATTGCTTGTACATAACTGGACATACTTTTTTTTCATTTCAGCTGATCTTCACAGGGTCAAAGACCATGGAAGTCTTTTTTCCTTTGGATTTTTTATTGCAGCCTTCCATTCAAATTCAAGTGCTTTTAAAATTCCTTCTTATAAGAGTGCAGTGCCCTGGCTGACAGCTAAACATCACACAGCTGCTCACTCACCCTCTGCTGCCCCAGTGGGATGTGGGATAGAACAGGAAGAGCAAAAGGAAAAAACTCATAGGTCAAGTTTCAGCAGCAAAGGAAAGAGGGAAGAAGGAAGAAGAAGTAAAACAAACCAAGTGATGAGAAGGCAATCACAACCTCCCACAAGCAGCCCAGTGCCCAGACAGTCTTTGAGCATTGGGTATCTTCCCCAAAGCCCCTGCCTGAGCTTTTACTGCCAAACACCACACTTTATATGTCATGGACCATCCATTTGGTCAGTTTGGGTCAGCTGTCCTGGTTGTGCTCCCTCTCCACTTTTTGTGCACACCCCACTCCAGTGTGTGTAGGAGGAGCAGAGTGAGAGAGAATGCCTTGAAACTGCACACACACTGTTCAGAAACAGCTGAAATAGTGGTGTGTTACCAACAGTGCTTTAGTCACAAACCCAAAACATAGTACTGCAATGGCTTCTGTAAAAAAAAAAACCAAACCCACCAACCAGCCAGATCCAGTACGAAGGTTTATATATGACTGCAGAAATAAGAATCACAGAATACCTCTAGCAAGATCCATAAGAATATAATGAGGAAAACTCCATCCTCAGTTAAAATAAATTTGTAATTGGTGTTATTTTAGATAAACACTCTTCAATTCAATCCAGACTACTATGAAAATATGTGGAATACAAAAAATAAATGCATTCTTCTTCGCAAATAATTCTGATATTGTGAATAATGTTGATTTATTTTTTTCTTGGAGATGATTTCTCCATTAACACCCACAAATATTTATAACAATAAAGGTGAAAGAAGGGGGAAAGATAGTATTTATCCACAAGCAGGCTGATGCAGAGGGGCAGCTGGCTAAACAGGAAAACTTCACACTACGTTTGAACATATTTACAATAAAAGGCAAATCTGTATTCCCAGATGTGAACAAAACCTCTTAGAACAACGGTGTAAGGTACAGATCTGAGTTCTATCAAGCATGAAACAGAGTTGAAATTCTTTTCATCAAGGCTTTTATAACATGTTTTCTGTCAAGCAATTATGAATAAAAGCATTAAATTCTGCTTCCCTTATCATGCATTGTCCACATGCTTTGCAGTAAGAGAACAACCAAGTTGTCAAGAGTGGAAAGGAAGGTCCTGCACAAAGAGCTATACATACAGAACAAGAACACATTATTAGCTTCTCTTTTGGTGGGTTCCTCCCCCTGAAGCACTATGTGGTGTTACAGTCATGCTGGCATGTAGACCTAACATAGCAGCAGGCTAAAAAGAAAATTCTTGAAAATCACCAGGACCCCTGATTCTTTTCACTAATTCTAAAGTAAATACACAGCAAATAATGTTTGTAAATAACTCAAATATATTCACAGTATTAATCAGAGACAGCTACCTTTGAAAGTGAAGTTCAGTAGTACAAAAGAATAAATGCTGCACTCTAAGAACTGATCAACCACAGACGGCATAGCAGTGAAGAAAGAAGACGCTCCCTTATTCACGGACAAAAACCCTCTAAAACAAGCTGCTAGTAAATTAGAAGCATTTTTCGATTATAACCTACTGGGCAGGAACAAGCAGGGCGGGGTTTTTTGCTTGCTTTTCTTTTGTTGTTTTGGATGTTGGTGGGTTTATCTGTGTCTTTGTTGCATTTGGGGTTTTTTTAATACTTCCCACATAAATTACCAAGATATCATCCTGTCTGTTGTTAAAGAAAAATTAAGAGTATTCTCAACTGCTTTCTAACATCACCAATAAAACCTGTGAACGCCTTCTGAGGCTGAGAGCCAAATGCAATTTACTAGAGATGCTATATTCTAAGTAATCACATAAGATAACGTCTCTAGGCACTTCATTTGCAAGTAAGATTCTAATTTGGCCATAAATGCCTGAATACCCAACTTCAGGGTACAAAAAATCCCAAATAAAATATTTTATTAAATAATAGGAAGGGTTGAGAATATTAGTTTTGAAGTTCAATCTTCTTAAGAGCTCTATTGTAAACAAAGACAAAAATTTAAGAAGAAACTCCCAAAATGCTACCATTAATCATTAAAAAAAAAAAAAATTAGAAAAAGGCTGTTCAGAAGACTACAGTTTTGACAGGGCAAAGTGTGTGCAATATGGCTACATAACAACACAGTTACACACATCTAAGAGCTCCACAGAGTGATCCTCAAAGCTGAGGAAGTTACTGAAGGATCAAGCTATTTTGACTTGTATATTTTCAATTCTACTGAAACTGAGTCATTCAACTTCCTTACAGATAGACAAACACTCTTCTCTACTAATTTTATTTTCCTTTGTACAACACAATCAGGGCACCGGGACAGTTACATCAAATCATGTGACTAAATTAGATTACAAGTTGCTGAAAAAAGAAGGCTCCTTTCAAAAGCATCCAGTTCTCTTATCACATTTTATGGAACACAGTCTGCTTACTTTACGGATCGCATTGCAAAATTTATTTTATCTTCCATTCTTGCATTCTGCATATGACTTATATGAAGAAAATGTGATTCTCTGTAGTTAAGCAGTAACTGTATGATTGATGGCAATACATTTAAACAATTCTTTTTCTATGGACACAAAAGGTTCTTCAATACAATTGCTCCCCCAAGATCTGGGGAATTTATTTCTCAAAAGGAATGCATGAAGCTGGTCATTGAGTTCACAATTTGAGCAGTTGCACATGGAAGGCTCATGCAATTACCTGTAACATCAGCTCACAGTCATCTCTTCCAACAAAAATCATTTCTCGTGGCAGCCTATGTCGGGTGCCTCCACTGCTCACCAAAAACCAGGATGTTAAGCTCATTTTCTGCTTAGCTGATAAATCCTTGGCAAAGCTACGTCATCCTGCAGTGAGAAAGAGAGACAGAGAAACTCATTTCAGTTATTTTTAGCTACGGTTTCTGCTCAGCAAACACTGTGAGCAGAATACAAAAAGCTTCTGAAAATACAGCATTCTCAATAGCATGTACTGAATCCACCAATCACAGGAAGCTACAGCCTTCAGATTTACATCCTCTCAGGCTCTGCTTCATGCAACTAGGCAAATTTAATTGGTAACCTTCTGCAAAAGGAACAAGCCGCTAGCTAATGCCAAAGTCATCTGTCAAGCTGTCAGAAAGCTTTTAGCATTTGACCACTTATTATCAAGATAATTGCTACAATAATGCTTCACTACCACAACCAATAAACGATGTGGTCAACATTCACAAAATACAGCAAGTAACTTGCATGGGTGTCATTACATTTTCCTGAGAAAAAGAACTACCTCATTTGATTTTAAGCTCAAGTCCTCTGTACAGTACCAAATCAATAGAGCTTTCAATTATTTCTTATTTAATCTCAGATTTTCACAATAAAACGTGTATCTTGGAAATCTAACAGCATGCATTTAATACTGCAAACAAAGAAGAGCAAAACGAGCAAATTAAAAGCTATCTCTATGTATCAAATCCAAAAGAAGTATTCCTACAAAATTTTACCTTTATTTTTCAATGAAAAGTCCAACGTACTTCATAAAATAGAAGAATAAAAACCACAGCTATTTAAAATGTCATAAAACTGGATAAAATATTTTATGGAAAACTTCTTCACATAATATTACATACTTGAAACTGGACAAAAAATGTGATTAAAGCTCTCTTCAAAGTAATTCAATGGCTAACAGTTGAAAAAACCTTTAGGAGTATTCCAAATCTCTCTTAAAGAAAATGCAAGCCAAAGCAATTATTTCATTCATTCATAACCACACTGCATTCATTAAAAGAGAAGCAAAGGAAAATCAAAAGCAACCAGCCAGCTTTTCTGTCAGTACCAAATAGCTGGCATTTCTCTTCTATTTATATGTCAATTAGTGGATTTCTGCAAGGTTAGCAAATGCACTGTAAGCAGACATAAGTCTGTAGTGGACTTGAGCATACTCTTGAATAATACCAAGAATACAGTGAAGTCCTTAAAATGAAGGCCAACATGGAAACCCTGAATAAAATTACAATGTCAGCACTATGCCACCAGACAAATTACAATCAAGGAGACATCACAAATTACTAAAACATGTAGAGACAACTAAGTTTAAGTCAAAGCTGCATGTGACATGACAAAGCAGATATTTACAAAACAGTTAAGTCAAAAGCATCCCAAGTCAAGTGGTAAAATGTACCAGCAGAGCTGTCAATCCAGTTTTTAAAAAATTAATGCAATTCACCTGGAAGAATTTAGAATGAGTTAATGTGCTAAAGAGTTACTCAATAAAAAAGTAAATATTTATTGCAATAGTATTCTCTTCTGTAGTAATACTTACAATAGAATTATCTATCCACAGCTGTATCACAACACATTCAAGTGAAACATATGTCCACTTAATGTTATCCAACTCAAGAGATGTAATACATCATCTCTAATATATTTTATTCCTAGAAACTAAAAAGATTAAAAATTATATCTACAATAAGAACTTGCTGAAATTAAAATTTAAAGTGATGTAGTTACTAAATACGTGTTTTAGTAATTAAAACGGATTATTCAGCACCTTTGACAGAAATTAATATTTGTATTTTTAATTTAATCTAGTTTAAAACAACAAGATAAACTGGGTCAATCAAATGACATTTTTCAGTTCCCTTTAAGAAGGGAAAAGGAAGTATCACAAATGGCCAGCCTAGGTTCCAGCTTTTAACAAGTAAATTAAATGGATGTTTGACAGCAAGCATGCTGTTCAATATCAAAGCTCCTTATTCTATTTATATTTTACTACCTTTTAAAATCTCCCATCTGTTATCACAATTACATTTTCACCATTTGGCCTTCCTGCTCTAATTGGGAATTCATATGAAAATCTCCAAGATGAGATAAAAAGATTAAAAAACTGGAAATGTTTCTGAGTACTGTAGTTTACACAGGTAGACTGTCTCTAAAGGAGAAAAACTATTTTGATTTATAAAACAGACAAGTAGGTCAGCAACTAGAGCTAGGAAAAAAAACACCCCAAACTTCCCACGAATGACAAAGCCTGACAACAAACAGATTAAATTAAGCTATCTGAAATAATTTTTAAAAATGTATTATACAGAGCAATCATTGCCACACAGCTTGGCAGCACATTTGTAGTTAAAAGTCCATCACCAGTTCTATCGAACTTAATAATGTTGTTCTTTTCAAACAGTTGCTGTCTCAACTGCAATGAACCATCAACCTAGATACATATTTTATTTTAAAGTACTCTTTAGAATAAACCAATGCCTTTGATCAGAGCTATGCTGGAATCTGCATAGCAAAACTGGCTGAAAACAGAATCCAGCAGCAACAGTTGCTTAATGTCCGAACAAATAAAGTGCATTAAAAATTGGATATGGGACTGCACACTTATTAGTCATACAGACAGTATGTGGACAATTACACTGCACCCCAAGAACTTCATGAAAGCTTCCAATGTTTTGAATACACTGCTGACTTAAGTACTCTGGCTGTAGTATTCTGAACACTACAAGGATGAAAGATGCTTCACTGCCTAGGAGATACCAAATTAAATTACTGTATGACAGGTGCAAAGTCATCCTAAGAAGTGGCTCTTCACACAGTGTAAATTTAGGTCATGATAATTCTTGCAATGAAATGTTATGGATACTAAAAGGTTACACAGCGTTCAAAAAGCAATTTTTTTCTTTCATGAATGCTTATTATTACGCCTATTAGACGCACTGACCCCACTTACAGCCCAGGAAGGGCATGTGCTATGCATTCTGAGGGGCTGGGAGGACACTCTAGCGAGGTTTCACTTCTCTTCCTTACCTAGCCTGTGCTTATGCATGACAGGATATTGTCCCAGATGGACTTGTCTTACTCCAGGACTACACTTTTCAGATAAAGTATTTACCAAAAATATTTCTACCCTAGAAAAAAAGAATTTTAAGTGCTTTATTGAAGCATTCAGTTTTATTAATATTTCCTAAAATGGCAGTATTGCGTTGTAATCTTTAACCAAACTAGCAAACATTTCATAAAGACTTGATCATTCAAAGCTTTATTCTAGATACCTGGAAGTCAGTTGCTGAGACATCTATTGCGGCTGCAAAGTATTTCCTTGCCTGCAGAAGAAACAGCTTTTTGTGGCGAAGGACTATGACTTTCAAAAGGCAGTAAGAAGCGTGTCAGAATGAACATGTGGGTAATAAATCATTTGAAACAGATGATGCAGCAACAGGAAATTGGCTGCATCATCCCTGTAGATATAACTCACTCCTAACAACTAAGGTCCTGCATTATGCAGCCAAGGGATGGGTGTAACTCATTTCAAATGTCTAAAGACACTGCCAAGATGATCGTTTTGATACAGTCATGTTATTGCAAATAAGAATCCTTAATAATCTCAAATTTGAGCATTTTGCAGTCTACATTTTTGTACTCTAACTGAAAACAGCTCCAACTAAACTATTAGTGAACACTGAGACACAAATCGTACAGGGGAACAAAAAGCTATGTTTAAAATTTAAATTAAACCTAATATATGTCTGAAATTCCAACTTTTAATCACTTCAGTCCTTCACATGAAGACTGAAAATAGTGTAATTTTAATGGTACACAATTATGCTATTACTGTACAACAAATTCTACTTATGAATAATTTAAATCAACATTAAAAGAAGCCCTACTTCAAGCTGAGATGTAATACTGACAAAGCCAGAAGCCCTTTCTTGCCCATTATTTGCCCTCTTAAGTTCTAATTCCCAGCTGGTAAAATATTTGCTAAAATTAAGTTTACCTTCTAAAAATTGCCTAGTAAATTTTGGGAAATTTCTGAAGAAATTACTCAAATATTTCTAAAACAAGGTTAGAGCAAAATATTCTATGTCACTACCTTTAAAAAAAAAATTAGCAGCACCTCACATATGCAAATTCATATTGAAATGTGGCAGGAGGTCTATCAGTTTGTATTACTGCTCTTGTGCAAATCCATCCAAATGCAGACAAGCAAGTGGCTCTTGAAAACCTTCCTTGTAATATTCATTCAACAAGGACAGAGGCAAATTCTCTCAACACACCTGTCTATACAGAGGTAGATTAATAAATTTGTAGAGCATGCTGTTTTAGTATCATAGTGCCAATAAGAACCAAAAATAAGCCATCTTTTCCCCAGAACTTTCAACTTATCCACTGTGGAAACAAACATGAGGGGTAGAAAACACAGGAGAGAACCGCACCACACCAGGACACGACACTTGAACCAGAGCTAGACAGACTCTGGAATCAGGACTCAAGAAAGGTAAATGTCAGATGTAAGCCATGACAGGGGAGAAATCAGAAATGAGAGCAGTAATGGAGCATTTAGAGCAGCAACAATGACTGGAGAAGATCTGAAGTTGAAGCTGATAACCAAATCACAAGGAAATGCTGTCAGCAAGCAACACCCCCTGGAAAAGCGCCTACCGTGACTCCTTTATTGACTATCCAATGTAATAAAAAATACCAGTGCCAGCAGTTTTAATTTTGACTGAAAAGGAGAAATCTATGCCAAAAAAAGAAAAGACCAAACTGAAGGTAACTCAAACCCTGAAATGATTATTGTATCCATATAATTGATATTAAAAAGTAATCTATCAAGACAGTTTATTTAAACCTCGGAAGTTATAAATGGTAAACAACAAAATAATACTGTCTACTCTATAAAACACTCTGAAGTGGGGTACTGTAACACACAAAGTGTTCCATGGGCAGTCATAATTAACCTACTTACATACATGCATTAGAAAACAACCTTTAACTACATCACCACATATTTTAATCAGGACTCTACTGTACTCAGTAAAAACAAAGAGCTTAACAGTCAGTTAATCAGTATTTTTTTTCCTCTCCTCATCAATTGATTAGCCTGTGCCTTATTTACTGCACATCACTAAAAACCTTTCTTTAATTATTAACTTCCTACTGACTTCATCTGCCATGCTCAACACCACCACATGAGAAATTCATTAACACTTACGGTAAAATCTCCACAAGTAGCTCTACCGAGGGTTTCATGTAAATAGGGAACTGTAGAGAGCTTTTTTTAACACTGAAATATCTTAGTCTTGAATATTTAAGTTCCAAACCCATCAGCATTTCATCTTAAAGTACCTAGTTTCACACAACATTCTGGTGTTCAAATGGTCTTGTTTATTTCTGTTAAATTTCTGAATGCCTAATTCTTATGCAAAGTAAGCTTAAAGCCATGCGTAGGGTGGCTAGAAAATTAAGACCACTTTTCCAACATAGGAGGACTGTAAAAACAAGAAAATGAGTCATACTCTAGGATAGCTTCTAAATGTCTACTCATGGAACTCATGATACTATCCTTGGTGCTTTCACAATCCTCTGCTGCCTTGACTGCTTACACTGCTGTCATCCCAGAAAGGGGGACAGAGGGCTACACGGACAACAGCCTCCTGACAGAAACTATTCTCACCAATTCCTATGGCTAGTAGACCAAGAGATTTTATTAATAAAGAGGGTATCTTGTGCAGGAAAAACCCCCAACAAAAACAGAAAACCCAAACAAAAGAAAAGTCACAGGGCCAAAGAGCCTTCCGCTGAGAGCTGGAATTCAATCAACAGAAGCCATATCTCATGCCACAGTAGTGTGTAATGCTGCTCCTCAAAACACTTAAATAAATAAATACCTATCTAAATTTAAATGGCTTAGCCTAATGATCAATAAAAATATTTCTTGAAGTATTCATGGACCTTTTGTACACACTCAAGTGTACTTCACAAAGGGAAGTAAGAAAACTATAGGGTTGGCCATAAAGGTTAATCAAAATATTCCTTTAAAAGGTTAATCAAAATATTCTTTTAAAATATTCTTTTATTCATAATAATAGGCAAAGAAGCCTAAATAATGTAAATTATGCAAAAAATCATAGAAATTCTTCATCAAAATAAGAACATGAGCTCACATACTTAGGAAAAATGACCAAATAATCCTGGATTTTCAGCAGCTGAACAACATGCCAGCATTGCTATTTTCAAATATTTCACTGACAGGAAAATTCACCTGAACACATCCCACTAGAAACATTCAAATGCTATATACAGCCCTGAACATGAAACTCTTCTCATTCACACTGATATAAAGAAATATTGATATTAGTTATGAAGTTCATTAAAATTGTACGCCATTACTGGACACGAGTGGAACTGGATGGCAAGCACGCAGATAGGTAGAGTGGAAGACAACAGATAACTCAAGTGAAAGAAAAGGGACTTATCTATTCAATTTAACTTCCTTCCTTCATATGGGCAACAGAAGTGTGATTAGCACAACTGTCCTTATCACTAAGCCAAAAGATCTGACAAAAATCTCAGTCGTCCTTGGTCTGTTGGCATCTCTCTTAAACTTACTAAGGTTTAACTGACAGGATAATTGAATGATACCTTTGAGTACTGTATTTGACCTGTTCCACCTTAGTTCAAATACCTGAATTTGGCCACAGTTTCTTGAAAAACAGATTAAGAAATCATACTGAAGCCTTACACCATGTCTGAAAGATGGCATTTCCAGCGTGGATTGAAAGATGTAGCCATGACAAAATTTTACAGTGCAAAAGAACTATTGAGAGCAAAAAAACCTTCTTAATCACTACTCTGCAAAACCATTCTCTTCTACCTTCTTTGCTCCTGCCTGCTTTTAGTCTTGTTGATGTTGTTCCACACAGAGATGAAGATGGAAAGAAGGCAAAATAAAAATATGTAAATATCCCTGAATCTTAAGTCTGAAAAATCACTGGAACTTTTGTTTATAGACAGAGAAAATTACTCACTTGCAACATTTGCTAGATCCACCATTATAAAAAATATTTTTCTGAAAGCTATTTTAAGCTTAAAAAGAAAAAAAAAATTAGATATAATTAACAGATGAGAAACAAACAAACAAAAAAAGCAAGAAATTGCCTTTATAAAGCATCAGGAGATCAAGCTCAGTCATGCCCCTTACTTCTATTTTTAATTGGTACACATCCTACATAGGTAGATAGGTCTTCGAGCCATGAATATTACTAAGCATAAAGAGAGATTTTCCTCCTGCATTCAAGGAGTTTGAGATGTCTACAGAAGGGACCCAGATACTCTTCTTGCCCTACAGGCCACCCCATGTGTCTGATGGAATAAGGACAAGAAAGCAGCTCAGGAGGATGTTGCCCTCTGTCAGGCAGCAAATCTGTCCTGTAATGCTGCTGCAGCTCTGGGACTGCACACGCAGACCTCCCTCTGGTCCCAGTCAGAATTAGATCCATGTCTATTTTACTGCTGTGACACACAGGAATATCTGTCAGAACAGCAACTGAAATAGACTTCTTTTTCTGCCAACAGTGCAGCTGCACTGAAAGTTGCTTTAGGGTTTTCATTTTGAAGGTTTGACGGACAGTCACTTAAAAAACCTTGTCCTACTCTGTTTTTGATATAATAATGACTGAAAAAAAAAAGAATCCTGAGATCTTGTCATTTGCTATTATATCAACATAAAAATGCCACAAAGCAATGTACAAAACTAAGGCTTATCTGATGGCTATCAGTTATTTAAGTGTCACAGTATGCAAAAAGATCCAGTCCACTATTATCTGCTGCTATTATTTCATGTGGACACCAGTGACACAGCCAGGAACAACCAGAGGAGTACCAAGGATTAGAGCCCTGAGAGCAGTGGTAAGGCACTCTGGAGCACAGGTAGTTTTTACATCAATCTTCCCAGTTAAAGGGAAGGGTTTGAAAGGGCCAGTTGAATCTGGAGAATCAATAAATGGTTACAGGACTGGTGCCACACACAGAGCTTTGTCTGTTTTGACCATGAGACTCACTTTGAAAAGCCCGGTCTGCTGGGGTGCTGATGGGGTCCATCTATTAGAGAAAGGACCAAGCTGGTGAAGAGGCCTTTGAACTACACTTGCCAGGAAGGCATCACAGAGACACGGTAGGATGGCTTCTGTGACTGGAGTGTTGGAATGGAAAAATACAGGGTCTTTAGGCATGACAGGCAAGGAAGAAATGAGGGGTGTCACCCTCCATACCACTGACCAGTGTGGAGAACCACCCGGGGATGGATGAGGGGCAGACTGAGAGCTTCTGGATCAGGACTAAAAGGAGGGGAGGAACAGGTGACACTACAGTGGGTGTCTGCTGGTCACTTAACCTGTAAGACTGAGCAGATAAAGCCCTCAATACACAGACAGGAGAGTCCTCACATTCACAAGCCCTGGGCCTCATGGGGGTCATCAAGCACCCCAGTATCTTTTGGAGGGATAACACAGCACGGTATAAGCAATCTAGGAAGTTCCTGGAACACACTGATGACAACTTCATTCTCCAAATGCTAGAGACAACAGGAGGAGCTGGTGGACCACTGGTGGACCTTGGTCTCACCAAGAAGGAGGGGCAGGTGGAGAATGTGAAGCTCAAAGACAGCTTTGTTTGCAGTGACTCCATGGAGGAGTTTGAGATCCTTTGGGCAGTAAGGAGGGTTGACAGCAGGCTTGCTACCTGGACTTCAGGAGAGCAGACTTTGGCCTCTTCAGGGATCTATTCCTTAAACTACCATAGGATATAGCCCTGAAGAGGGGTTCAAGAAAGCTTATTAATATTCAAGGATCACCTCCTCCAAGTTCAGAAGTGATGCATCCCAACAGAGAGGAAGCTGGGCAAATTTGCCAGGAGGCCTGCATAGATGAACAAGTAGTTTCTGGACAAACTCAAACTCAAAAAGAAAGCCTAAAGAAGACTGAAGCAAGGACAAGTAGCTTGGCAGGAATACTGTATGAACAGCCAGGGACCAGGTTAGGAAAGCAAATGCCCTGATAGAATAATCTGGCCAGTGACGTCAAGGGCAACAAGAAAAGTTTCTTCGGATATGTGAAGATAAAAGAAATATTAGAGAAAATGTGGACCCTCTTCGGAAGGAAAAGAGAGATCTTAGTTACCTGGCATATGGAGAAGGCTGAGGCACTCAACCACATTTTTGCCCTGCTCCTCACCAGCAAAAGCTCCAGCCACACTGTCCAAGTCACAGAAGGCAAAGGCAGGGACTGGGAGAATGAAGAACCACCCACTGTAGGAGATGAGATTCAAGACCACCTAAAGAACCTGAAGGTGCACAAGTCCATTGGACCTGATGAGAGACATGCAGGTCCTGAGGAAACTGGCAGGTGAAGTGGCTAAGCCACTATCCCGCCAACCTGCACCCCCTCCCAAAAATTTAAAAAATAAATTGAGAAGCAATTTAGGGGAAAAAGAAACTACATATCACAATTCCTAGTAGAAGCTAAGAGATCAAATTGTATTAAGAACAGCAGATCGAAACAAACTCTGACACCAGCTTGACAAAAAAAATAAAATACTGGGTTATCTTTACAGAGAATATTGGTAAACAAGCAAATCCTTAAAAGACTGATTAGAAAACTTTGCTTAGGACTGGTACTGTACATGAATATAGTCTTAGACAACAATCATAAGCCTTTTTATGCATATATTGTTCTTTCAGTAATGAGAAGTACCTGAAGATTTAATTTTTCCTTTTAAGTTATCCTATCTAAACATTAAAACATACTTTATTATTGGCCACTAGGATAAAAGCATTAAGACGTAAAAGAATGATCCTGTTTTATTCTTTGATAACAGATAATAATAACATTTTGCATTTATTAAAGAAACAGCTCATTTTGCATTCCTAATCTTTACAATCATAAACAAAAAATCATTTTTCATGAATGTACTTCTCTGCAGACTCCCTACACTGAATGGCAACACTATTCAAAAGCTTCTTTCAATAAACAGCTAAACTAAAGGCTAATAACTGCTTATAAGAGTAGCTTAATTTATGTTCAAACAATCAAGTGTTCATTTTTTGTCCATCACTCCCATTCAGATTAAGGAATTGCATAAAAGAAATTATTTAGACGTATCCTTATTTCACATGGTCAAAAGAGGTCATCGAAGGAGAGATTAGCATACCAAGTATGCTAATAAAACAGTACATCTGATAAGTAGCCTTTAGAAATGATTGTGGCAAGCAAGCCAAAGAAATCATAACCAAATCATCTTTGTGAAAAAGCTCCCTGTGATGAAAGCTACAGAAATACTTCCTTTCCCCCTATTCCATATCACACCATACTATTGCCAAGATAAGCAAACAGGAAAATAAATAAATAAACAAATACAAATCAGGCATTGCACTCAGGCAGAATTCAATCTTAAAAGAAGCAGTCAAGTCCTCCTCTTCCACTTCCTATTCTCAGTGCCTCCATCGTGGCATATTTCAAGTGATTTTGTAGGCTGTGTGTGATGAGGTGGCTTTATTTGCATTGGCCAAGTACTGACCACAGCCCTGAGCACTACTGAAAAAACAAACAGCATTTTGCAAATAAAACTAGACCTCTTAACCTCCCAAGGGTGGTGATTTCACTTTCCCCAAAATTGTGAAATATATGGGGTTTAGTCCATGACTAAAGATATTAAGTAAGATTAAATTACATTCAAGGGAATGCAAATTTTTTCTTCCTTCATGCAAGAAATTATTTATTTTGGGGGTATGAAGATAAGCTTACTTTCCAAGGAAAAGCACATATTGAAGTAGTTTTAACACCTACCTTTCTGGTTTCAATTCCATTTTACTTTTTGACACAGTGCATAAGTACACAGAACATGAAAGTGGGAAGAGATGGAGGACAATTCTTGATATCAATGTTACTGATCTCCACATCCATTCATAGTATTACAGATACATAACTTCAAAAAGGTATTCACTTATTATTCTTTGCTACATCTCCACTGTAACACGAAAAAACATTTATCATGCAAAGGTAGGCTCCACACAAAATATTTGATACATTCTACCCTCTCCCTTATGGAATGCTTTGGAACTTTTTACAATTACCCTCAACGGCCAAGTCCGCAGATGCATTTTTCTTGGAAATACACTGAGTTGTTTGTTCCAAGATCAGTAACACAAGCCCTACATTAAGAAAAAGGGAAAAAGTTGGATGTACTTATTTTACAAAGCAAGCAAAAGCTCAAACTTTTGCCTTAAAGTTGTAAGACATGTTTGCTCTAGGCAATCTTCACTGTCTGAAGAGAGGCAGAGGGCACATGCATGCACAATACACAAAGCATAAAAATAATTCTGTGCCATAATTATGCTGAACTACGCAGGTATTCTACAAAGTAATTAACATCAGGACAAGCTTAAAAGAAAAATTATTTAAAATTAGCACAGTAGCTCTGATGTAAAGACATCAGTTCTTTTTTTCAGCCTTTTTCCAAGCTCAGACAAAAACATTGGACTTGATTTTTAAGATCTTTTCCTGATGGGAAGTCCTCTTCCTGGAGATTCATATAAAAATAGAGTAGAACAAGGCTTAAAATGCCTTACATTTTAATTATGTGTTTGGTTCTTTAATCAGAGGCCAAATAGTTCAAAAGAAATCTAGTCTTGCAGTTTGGAGTACGGCATTTCTTTATTTTTTTGTGTTCTCCTATCTCTCTCTTTCCGATGAAATGAAACTGAAAGGTACCAAATGTAACACTTTCTCAATGCATGATCATATGAAAGCAGCTGTCAAAAAGACAGTATTAAGAATTTAGCAAGACAGAAAGCAGGGTAAGACAGCTGCACAAATGCTAAGAATACCCATGGTTTTAATGATCAATTCTACTTAGTGCGAAGATTTTAAACCAGTCTGTAATTAGCACCTAGTAAATGGCTCCCCCGCAGAGAAGCTATTCCACATCTGCTTTCGGTGCCTACTCACTCCGTTCTTGTATGCAGCCAACTAGCATGTAGCTACTAGCATGGTAAGTCTTAATTCTATTTCTTCTACTATCTCTTATTTACCAAATGTGATTAAACAGCTACACGTGAATTGTCAAAACAAACTTTCAGAATTAACACAGAGTGAATATGAAGCTTGACATTTTTATGCAAGGACTTGTTTTAGGAGGTAGATTACAAGCCCTCAACAAAATCACAATCAGAAGCCCTCACTGCTAAGTAAGCAGACTATTTTCATGTGGACCTTTATAAGCTGATTTAAGAATGACTGGGGATTTAAACTTGATTTGGTATATTAGCATATGTTTCGCAGAATGCCACAATGAAAATCTGGGTAATTTCAGAATACTTGGAGACCGCTGTAAATGCTTTTATTAGTATCATACTACAAATATTTTTAAAGGCTATTGAATGAATGCAAGTGTGTGTTTCAATAGACAGAAAGATGGAATTCAAGTCTTTCTATGGGAGGAAATCTATATAGATTTTCCTTTTTAAGTTCAATAATTTTGTTGCCTTTAAAAAAAAAGAAAATAAAAGGAAGAGATGTGAAAGGCAAGGCTAAATGGGAAGAAGTCCAAACTACACATACTTCTCCAGGCACCAAACCAAGCAAGAGGAAGTGGTACTGTAACCCCATCCACAAAAAGGGATCAAGTCATGCTTTTTGTTTGCACTTCAGTGTACAAGTTTGAAGGCTTGGATTTTGATTACTTTAAGAACTACCCACAGTTACTGGAGAAGTTACTCATTTTATGTCTCCTACAAAAAGATTAGACTGGAAACTTAGTTAAATTCATAAAAAGTAAAAGGTATATTAAGCAACACTGCCCAAGCTGCAGCAACAGAGAAATAATCTTCTGGTTTACCAAAAATATTTTACATCATTTTAAGATGGAGCTAAATATGGACAAGAGCATAAGAAGATGATTAAGACAGCATTATGAGTTCAATTTTTAAAGGCTGGAACAATTCACATCCTGTACTCTTTAAATTACTCGATGCTTCACAGAATCTCAGAATGGGTAAGGTTGGAAGGACTTACAGTGGGTCATCTGGTCCAAGCCCCCTGTTCACACAGGGTCATCCCAGAGCACATGGCACGGAATTGTGTCCCAACAGCTCTTGAGTATCTCCAGTGAGGGAGACTCTACAACCTCTGTGGGCAATCTGTTCCAGTGCTCAGTCACTGCACAGTAAAGAAGTTCTTCCTCATGTTCAGATGGAAGTTCCTGTGCATCAGGGTTGTTTTTTTTTTAAAATGCATTCTCCTTCCACCACACAGTCAGCAATTAAAATTATTACTGAAACCCATTATTTCAGCTACCCAAGGAAGTGAGGCTTAAGCAAACATTCTGTTTCCACTAATCACTCCTCCCAACAGCAATCTTTAGAGAGCTGGAGATTTCAGACGTACAAAGCCCCTAAAGTTTCAAGAAAATGGGGAACTGAGCAGAACAAGTTCAAAAGAAGTCCACTGTCCCTCTAGAAACACTGTGGGACAATTCCCAGCTCTCTACAGCCTGCTGGCTGTCCTGTGCTCACATGGCTCCTCTGTGGTCTCTCTGTCTTTGCAGGACATTTGCCATTTAAATTATTTTCCGCACAGAACAAGAGCGAGCACATGTACATGTTGAAGTTCAGTACAGTTTGGGATACAGGACACATCCATAAGAAACCAGACATTTTGTGTTCTCCTTTGTATGCTTCTCTCTCTATTTTATCTTAATAGGATTGCTTTACTTCAAATCAAAGGCAAAGCACTTTCCCAATGTTGCCAGAATTTCAGAAGTGGGTTTTTTTCTCTTTAGCCTTGGATGTACAAGCCATGTACTACTGCACGCTACAAGGAGGGAGAGAAAAAGTATAAACATTCCCTATGCTTGGTCCCCAAGATGAACAGGCTAAGGGCCATCCAATCCAAGCACACAAGCATTTTTAACAAAATGAGTGTGTTCTCATGGCATTTCAAGATAAACACACAAGCACTATAATGGATTAAATACATGTTTCATTAATGGTCCAACGGTGTCCACCAATATATCCACAGAAGTTGAACTCTACAGTTAGAAAACAGGTGGTCTAGAATATACCAGTAACTACCAACCTGCAATCTTTTGCAACCTGCAATCTTTTGCAGGCAGCTGAAAAATAAAAGAATCCTGAATAATCATGACAAAATAATTATTCTTTATTATCTGTATTTTAATTCTAAGTAGATACAGAATCTCTATGAACAACAGAACCCCAAAGACCGACTTTTATTCAAATTCTATCCCCAAGTTCAAAGTGCTTTTCAGATATTTTTGCAGGTTTGGCTAGAAAAAAAACCACATTTTATTTTCAGATTCTGCACAGCTTTTAGTATTTGGTAAAATTCCAGTGTATCCAGAATTTATGAGAGTGAAGCAGCCTCTGCTAAGTTTTACTAGCTGAAATGCAGAAGTTAGCTTAATTAAATTTAATTATCTAAATATAGGAGCAGTATGGGATGTGAAATTTATAGTGTGACACCACTTCCTTACTAGCAGCTCCTGCACACACACTTGTATTGCAGCAAATCTCAAGTAGCCTACTTTGTGTTTTGTGCGAAGTACCTTGTGCTCCCTGCACATGCCACGGAGTAGGCGTTACCACACAAAATTAATACACACAACACTAATGCATAGATTACCCTGTCTTAAGTTGTTTAAATATCCAGAACTCCACTGTATTGACTTATTTTCAACCCCAGTGTCGAACACTCAATGAACAGGCAAATGAGCAGTTTTAAGAGTCACCATATAAAGTGAGGAAGCTGCAGTTCCATATTAGCCCGAGCCAGTTTCTCTGCTATGAGGATGCCAACCCTGTCACCCCACCCCAGCCACAAAGTCACGACTACTCCCTTTGCCTTGGCTGCAGGACTCACGTGCCTGTGCAGCTGAGTTGGGATATTTCAATGTTCTGCTAGAGACAGAATAACCCTTGCGCTCTTCTCCACTCCCATAAACAAATGAATGGTTCCCAGAAGCTACACACCAAAGCAGGACCAAAGCAAAATGGGTGAGGCTGTGCAGCTGGGGGTGGGAGAACAGGCAAGAACAGGGCAGGACAAGGACAGCCAGTAGCAAGCTCTCCTTAGGTTGCTATGAGAACACAAGACAGTGATACAAAATCCCCAGAAACCTCACAGGACTTCTTATATTTAGACAAACCTACAGGAACTATAAGGACTGTTAATACAGAATCACAGAATGGTTTGGGTTGGAAGGGATCTTAAAGATCACCAGTTCCAATGCCCCTGCCATGGGCACAGACACCTTCCACTAAACCAGGGTGCTCAGGGCCCCACCCAGAGTGGCCTCGAATCTAGGGATGGGGCATTCACCACTTCCCTGGGCAACCTGTTCCAGTGCTTCACCACATTTACTATTCAAATATAAAGCAGGTTCTTGTATTTATCCAATACAGATTAAAACTATATACTTTGTAAAATATTTCAGTGTGTAATTTTATTCGTTTCACCTCCTTGACCACGTATTGTAACACACCTAATGACCAAATCTTTAGTCTTTCACTCCATGATGCACTACTGCAGCTGGTCTTCTAAATCTGTTTTAGATCAGTGACCTCAAATGTGAATAAGTATCTTGAATAGAAAAAAAGGAAGAATTTCTATGGAAATAACTATATATATAAAACAATACACGGACATTATTGAATAATTTTTTTGAAGGTCAATGGCATTGTCCCTCAAAAACCACAATAAATAAAAATAGCAAAGCGTAACACTTTTCTTGGTTTTGGAATGAAACTGCACCACGGGAAAGACTCACAAAATCCAGGAACTCAAGTATCTTAATCTCTTAAAACCAGTCTTGTGCCACAGTGCTGTTTGAAGTAATTTCATTAACTGTATTAAAAAAAATAGTGGTATGTTTGATAATTTTCATACTTTTTAAATGGAATTAAGGGGTTCAATTTGCCTCAGCTGGACAAGGAATGACTCACAACTTCCTGGTTCTCTCTCATGTCTGGTTCATCCTTTATTTTTACTGCCATATTACTAAAGACTTTACTATATGCTCTAGGCTGCCCAGACAACATCAAAAGGAATTCATCTTGTTAGAGATTTAAGTAAATACCCAGCAATATTAACCAAACCAACTGAAAATGGTTATTGTGTGGGGTGCATATATAAGGTAAGTAAAATCTGAGACCACAAAAGCAACTCCAGGAACTCCGGCAGAAAAAAAATTCTCACTACTTAGCAAACTAGAATTTAAGGCATGATTAATAAAAAAACCCTTTAAAACACTCCAACTATGTGCAGCTATTGAAAGGTGATTGTAGGACAAATTAGTACCTAGTTCTGTTACAAACAAGTGACCTCCTCAAAGCAAGTAACCAGGCAGCATTTTGAAACAATCCACCTGCAGTGATAATCCTCCAGGAGTTCAATTCAAATCAGACTCTAGAGTATCAGTCTGCCCCTAAGGGGGAAGTTGACTGTTGCTATTTGCAGCTTCAACAACACAACACATCACATGTCTAATTTTGACAGCTGAAGTTGCCATTAAAGTGTGCTAAAGAAAATGAAATCAGGTCACAAAACTGGAGAAAAGCAAGGCGTGTTTGTTTAAGGGATGGTACAAAAAATACATATGCAGTATGCAAGACAATTACGTGTGATTTACAAGTTGCAAATATTGGAGAAAGAAATATTTCTTTCAGGAAAATAGAAAAAGACAATATTGGTTAATGAGAAGCAATAAACTTTCTACAGCAAGCTAAAGAATATGATGCAACAGAATTATATAGGGCTTTGTATTGTTGTGTAAAAACAGATCCTGCCATACACAGAAGTCATTTGCAGCACCTGAAAGTCCACTGAGTGCACCAAGACATGGGGCAGACAGAAACTTACCCATGCTCAAGGAAGCCAAAACCAAAATTCTGAACGAGAGAAAGAGCCAACAAAACAAACAGGGTGTAAAGATTCAGCACAAAAATGGCAAACTATGATTACAGAAACAATGACACGTTTTCTGCAATGGCTACCTTGCTTTAAATATTGTTATTGCAAACTTAAAAAAAAAAAAAAAAAGTTTGTGACGTATCTGGGCCTTCAAGTGATTGACTCAATGTATGTCCAAGCTTAAGTTCAACTGGTATTTTTTGTACGAATGTATTTTTCCATTGCCCATTCTTGGTGTCCTTTTTTCTAGTTTTGTTTCAGTTTTAGGTAGGCTTTTTCTTTTAAATATTTATTCCTTTTCGCAATACTCCTACTGACTATATCCAGCTATTCCTTTTCACTGATTCCAGTTCTGTGCCAGCAACATTATCTTTCTTACTGTTCCCCAACTAGGACAAAAACTGAAGAGAACAAAGCCACACAGCACTATCTACAGAAGCAGAAGAAAAAACAAAAAAAATAAGCACATTCACCAGAAGGCTCGCTGAATCTCCCCATAAAACAACTGGAGACAATTCTCTACATCAGGAATCTGTTTTCAACAGATGAAAAATACCCATATG
The DNA here is from genome assembly GCA_013397895.1 of Origma solitaria. Lineage (NCBI taxonomy): Eukaryota > Metazoa > Chordata > Aves > Passeriformes > Acanthizidae > Origma > Origma solitaria. The sequence continues at coordinate 4,745,604 of VZRL01004713.1, forward strand.
CTTCCAATCTTCATTTCAGACCTTGATGAGTTCATGTCTCTTTTCGATATGCCACGTAATATATATCTGTAGGACTGATAGTAGGCATGCAGTTGCACCTCTCAGAAGAGCACTGAGCAAGAAAGAGTTAGGCATAGGATTCCTTGTAATGTATTAAGACTGGAGCTTATCTAAAAAGAGATAAGGTGAAATTAAAAGCTGATGAATTAAGATTGGATTAATTAAAAACATGCTACAGAATTTGTGATCAAAATGCTAACAGTTGAAACTAAAAACATTTGTTTTTACCAACAGGAAGGAATTATGGCATACTTACAACTAATTAATTTCACTAAGGCTGTTACGGATTCAAGCCTAAAGTGACTTCATCAAAATAAAGGCTCTACCCAATTATCACCAATCTGGCCCAATAAAATAATCAGCATGACGTTTAAATGACTTTGAGAGCATGATGACCAAGCAACATTTAGAAGAAACAGAGTTTTTGAAAAAGACCTTTTATTATGTTTATCAACAAGAACTGTAATAGTAAAACAAACGCAAAATGACCACCGAGGGGAATATTATCCGTAATATGAAAAGAATATAGTGGTTGAATAAATCTTACGTCAACCAGTTGCCATCATTCTTCAAAACTCTCTGCTAATGCAAAAGCTAAACAACAATTCTACATTCTCAGTGGTTCATCAAAGGCTTCCTGAATAATTTCTTCTTAAAAATAAAAAAAAATTTATAATAGCCAGCTTCACAGGCAACTTAGAGTTAAAATTCAAGCTGTGTTTTTGACTAGTGAATCACCTCTAAAAGTCATTCCTACAGGTTTCACCCTCACTTAACGTGACTATTCCCTCTGGAAACCAAGTACAATAAAAAGAAAACATGATCATTTAAAGAAAGAGGAGATGAATGACTAGAAGTGTTATCATTATTAATCTCACAAAACTGAGACTGCTTTTTTGCAATAAAATAATTTGTAGAAAACCAAGATTTTAATTATTTAATTAAGCTGATATATAGCTGAACATTAATAAAAAATTAGGTCATTTTTATTTAATTGTCTTTTCAAGACTCAGTTGAAGAAATGAAGATCAAGTGGAAGGAACAATCCTTAATACAAACTACACCTGACTCAAAAGTTCAAAGCAGAAAGTAGATGAGAGGCTAGCAACGCCTCAGCAGAAACTACCAAATATTGCTTGCAGCTTTCTTAACTGTCCCTTGGAATCAGGTTATAACTGTTCTTTGAGGAAAGATACTGGCTATGTGTCAGAACAAATGTCCATCTATGTGGCCATTCTTTGGAAAATTCCAAAGGGAAAAAAAAATAAATTAAACAATAATATTACCCATCAAGTGTTTTCTATTTATTAAATTAAATTATGAAGTTAAGTAGAATAATTCCTGACATCAAGATTCCTGTGATGATACAGTTCCACAGAACTAAACAATCACCTAGGTCACACAGGGGATAGAGGAGAGAATGTAAGATTAATGTAAGCAGGACAAATGTATGTTTGTGAGAAAACTGAAAAGGTATCATGACACTCTAACTTCCGGCATTTCTTTTCCTAATTCTGAAAAGCAAGCCACTACAAGAAGACAAATAAGACATAATTGAAAAGGCTTTGGTTTTGAAAACAGAACAGAATGCATATTTAGATAGCCAAGTATTTGCAAATGAATAGAAAGATCATCAACAAAATTATTTGGGCATGTAATTTTGAGGGAAAAGTTGCAAGTACATCTGATTTAATGCACTGAGTGTATTACTACTTTCAGACCATAATGATTTGCTAATGGATTGATTACAAGTTTTTCATCTACCACAGCTGAAGACTAACTAAATAGCCCATGCACAAAGAAACATCTTGGAAATGCCAGGGAGTGGCACCACTTCTGTTATTATGTCTCTGAAAAGCTCAATAATTGCAGTTCTTCCTGGAAAGAACCAAAATGAGCAGAACCAGAATTTTATTTGGAATGAAGTACAAAATGAGATCTGGAAAATGCATCACACAGGCTTCAGAAAACTCAGCTATTTGTCAAGGATAATACCACCCTCTTAAGTTTCACTGACTAGATGAGAATATAAAACATTTTAGTTCAAAAGAATGGAAACAAGTAAACAGAGGCCCCTATTACAAAAACACCAAACCTTGCAATAAAAGCAGCAGAATCAACCAAAAGCTAGACAGTAAGAGGGCTGCAGTTGTTGGACTTGAATCAGCCCACCAGGCCCACCAGTGCATGATGCTAAAGCTCTGAAAAGCACCTAGCTAAGGAAAAGTCTGTTTTTTCAGTAACTATTTCTCAGATGAGAAAAAGAGAAGGATAAACAAAGCTGACAGATTGTTTGGCCTCACAGGGGAAAAAATTATCAGGGAATAAAAACTATGTTTTAATCTCTGTTTTGCATTAAAAACCCCACAATTTCTCTAAACCCGTACCTACTAGCACCTTTCTACAATTCACAAAGGCCACACACTTCAAAACTAGTAAACATGAGAGACAAAACTATGAAAATACTTGAAAATTTACATCCTTAAATTCCATAAAGGAGAAGATAACATTTGCCTGGAACAAAAATCCTGCTTATCCTAGTAAAGGCCACAACGCTTAACAGAACTACTTCTCCTCCCTCTCTTCCATTTACTTTCCAGAGAAACATTTTTTTCATCCAGTGATAGGTTCTGAATGTTTAGTCTGTGGCTGTGGACATTTTACATATGAAGGACCTCAAATAAAGACTAAAAAAAAAAAGAACAAACCCAGTATCTGAATTTTTTGTTTTCTTGGATTTATACATAACCTACCTCCTCTCTGACAGCAGTAGCCTGCAGTGGTGCAGGGGACAGCCATATAGGCCAGTAAAGTAGATCAAATGTATCTTTGCCACTGGAAAAATGAGTATTCCCCTCTTCCTGGCTTGACACTGCTGTCCCCGTTCTGTGTACTTGCTCTGGCACTCATCTGGCCACACAATAAGATAATTCAATTTGCTAATCCAAGGGAGGAAGGGGCGGGGGGAAGCAAAACAAAAAGAAAAGAAATAGTGTTCTGCTGGGTTACTGGAGTGAATTAACTTCTCATGTACTTCGAAAACTACCAGAGTCACTACAACAAAGCAGTGCAGCCATGCTGTACCAAATGCAAAGAAGAGGGAGTATCTGGGAATACACCATGCAGAGGCATTAAGATATGAGAATGACTAGTCAGCCTCTTTAATATCCAACTACGCCCTTACTTCTCACCCACAATCTACGAGCTGGCAGGACACACTCCAATTTCAGTGATGCAGCACTGAGTACATTCCCAAACACAGGTGTCTCCATCTGAAATCTAATTATGTCAACAATCTAAAATATATTGTTGGCTTTTATTTGAAACCTCTAGGACAAGCTGGGTGTGACATATGATAAAAAATTATATATACTAATTTAAAATATATGGGTTTTTTGAAGGTCAAACACAATTTTAATTAAAAAGATCATTCTACCTACAAATGCCCCTGTAGAACAAAAACAGCCTCTCTCAGCTTTTTGGTGGTAGAGTCAGAGAAACTAAACTACAAGACAGAACCAAGCATTTGTAATTTATTTTAATATTTTATGCACACCTGTACAACAGGCATACATGAAGTCGTTTAAACAACTCTCTTCCCACCCTTATTTGCATGCATTATGTTACAGTTTAAGTCACCTGATCACACACTATTTTTCCCCATGACACCTGCCCCATTCAACACCCTAGATGGACTGTGATCCATCCAGGGGAACATTAGCATTGTGCACCGAAGGAAGCTTCTCTCTGTAGAGCAGTCCCTCGAAAATGCGTGGATACAGAAGGATCGATACTAGAAGGGAAGACTTGAAAGCGTTCAGTAGGAACATTACAACTGTACCAGACAATGAAAGGCCTCCACAGGCTCAATTAGAGCAGTGAAGATATGCACCTCAGAAGAGAGGTACACATCTAACCCCAGCTTCCAGCTAGAAGATTTGAAGCTCCATCCCTCAGTAACAACTTCTTTTTCTCAAATTGCAGTTTCTTGGTCACAACAGAATCAATTTTTACTACATTATGTAGCATATTCTTCAAAGAGGATGCATGCTATTATGTCCTTTTACAATCTCACAAATGCTAGAAGCAGATAAGAGAATTTACTTGTAGAAAATCTCCTATCTGCATGTATTCCATACCTGACTCTCCTGTTCAGAATTTTCTAAAGGAAAACCAGAATTTCACAGTTTTTATTTGCTTTCTAGCTAAAGTAAAAACAATCTGTTGTATCTCAGTTCCATTCTGCCTGCAAAGCTAAGAAAAGCAGTGCTAACATGGAAACTGTCCTGTTAGAAGAACCAAGGAGATACTATGGTATCAATATACATTAAATACCTTTTCCCTGCAATTGCAAGAACTGGAAATGGCAAAGTCCATTTCTGCAACTACTCATGCCTTGGGTTTCATTCCAGGCATTTAAGAAATCTTCCAAGCTCTCACCTACAACCAAACATTGACTTTTCCAGTTCATTTTCATAACCCGGATCTTTTCTGGCTTGTATGTTAACATCAGAATTTTTAAGAAATTTTGCCTGTCAAGATCATTACAGCAGATGAGACATAATACAGAAAGAACCCATTTTTTTTCAAAAGTCAGAGTAGATATGTGAGATAGCTATAGGTCAAAAACACCCTTCATACAATGCACTGTCATGCCAAAGTTTAGTAACAACTTTTAAATCAGAAGGTTTCTCTTAAAAAGAATTAAAGAAAGCATTTTTATCTGATCCATTGCAAATAACTTCTAGATTCTTGAGATTCTGACAAAATTCTCTGTATCCCCAGCTGCACTATTCTCTCCATTCAGCCAGCCTTCCTGACCTCCTTCAGACAAAGAGAAAAAAAAAACCAAACCCAACAACAAAACATTTAAATGAAGGTAACAAAGTGTTTATAAAAGTGATAATCAAAGAGGGAAGAGAGATTCATTGTGTGTTTAACTTTTCTCCCCATTAAATAAAATTTTAAGTTGAAGGGCTTCCATATTAGCAGAGTTCAGCAAGACAGACTTCTCAGCATCTGGAAATAAAGCAGTTTCCAAAAGGAAATTAATCATAGCAAATCACAGCATATTTAATCATGTCTTAGTTCAGTTTACAAAAACTGTCCCATCCCACATATCATTTTACAGATGCAAGCTCAGGGCCAAGAACGCTGTCACAATGCCTTGAATGGCATTCCAAAGGAGAAAAGATGATCATCGCAGTGCTAGAACAGGCTTTATTCTTTCAAAGTACTTAAATATTTTATGAATACCTTTGCTTGCACAGGGAAGAAAATAATTTCCTCCAAGTGCAGATCAGTGGATGCTATCTAATCTCTTGTCACAAGAACGCAATCCTTATGTATCTGCAACTCATCACCATAGCATCTACATCTCATTTTTTTCCATCAAGCCGTGAGCACTGATGGGCTAATTGTCGGCTTATGTTAAAAAAGCGCTCAAAACAGCGCCGCAAACGCTGGCAGGCAGCGCCCGCCCCCCGCGCCCGGCTCCCGCCGCCGCTCCCGGCCCCGCTGCCCGGCGGCTGCGGGGC